>QLON01006205.1:0-24876 GCA_003313675.1 Termitomyces heimii
CGTACCGACTCCAGCTCCAGCGTCTTTAGCATAGCAGATCGTCATGGAAAGCTAGTCTTCAGACATTCAGATGATGCTGAAACGGGTAACTTGCGTCCTGAGATCGACCGCGAGGATCTAAGGGATTTGTTACTCGATGCACTACCTGAAGGTACCATTCGCTGGAGTGCACATGTCAGTTCCATTACGCCGGATGGTGAGCTTGTCTTTGGTACCTCCGGCGTACACGAGCCAACGGCGGGGAAGTATGATCTCGTTGTTGGTGCAGAAGGGGCGTGGTCCAAAGTTCGTGCCTATCTCACAGATTCATGTCCCGTATTCTCGGGGATCAATGGATTTGAGCTACATATCGCCAACCCCGATTTGCAGCATCCGGAAATTTCGAAGAGGGTCGGAAATGGACTCTATTTCACTATTGGATCTGGGCTTGCCCTCACTGGTCAACGCATAGGCAATGGGAACATCATGATTTATGCCTTTCAACGAGGGAAGGCACCCAATGAGCCGCAAGATCTCATTGACCGATGCGGAGGCGATCTTATACGAGTGCAAGGGGAGCTGAAGAAATGCTACGAGAAAGCAGGATGGTCAGCAGAACTCCTGGAGTGGATCACGGCCGCAGATCCCAGAACTATTCGCGCATGGCCGTTATTTGAATATGTCCTGCCCGATGGGCATATCTTTGCCCACCAGTCAGGATGGACTGTCATAGGTGATGCTGCGCACGTGATGACACCTTTCGCAGGAGAAGGTGTGAATGCTGCGATGAGGGATGCACTAGAGTTGGCTAAGCGAGTAAGGGAGACGGCCGAACTCGATGGAGAGGGACGTACAGAGGCTTTGGACAGTGCTGTGAGGGAATATGAAGGGGAAATGTTTGACCGGGCCCGCAAGGTGATGTCACAGACTATGCGAAATAAGAACGCGATGTATGCCGACAATGCGGGTAGTACGCCAGAGTCATTCGTGAACATGCTTCAAGATATGATGGACGGAGGTTCATCGTCCGACACATAAATCAATCGTATGTGTAGTATGCCGGAGGGCTTTATTGAATTTGGTTCAGCTCTTTCCTTTGAACAAGGGACGAGATATGGATATCTTGAATAAATTTCATTTTTTGCGATACCTGTCAATGTATTCATCCATAGTAAATGTGGTCATTGGTAGCTTGATCATCGATATGAACTGTGGTCCCACAACAGTGAACCTAACGGAATTGCGGCGTAGCAACACACGTTCCATGATTCAAATTAAACCCTCAAAAATCAATTATAATAAGAGGATACAATCTTGGGTAATGGAAAGACATCGAGAGTATGTTCCATAATCAGACCACGTGACTAAGCATAATATCCGACGACCCAAACGTAGGGAAAAAGCGCTATTGCAGAATTGGTGCTTACAGGAGATGTATCAGAGCCAATTCTGGCTGATGGTTGGAGCAAACCTTTTTGATTCAAGAAAAATAATGAATGCTGGTTGTCCCGCCCTTCGTACTGACAATTTTAATGACCAAGATCCGGAATCACATCGCTCTCTACTTCACGAGGAAAGAGTGCACATGTGTCATTCAATCCTTCCATGCTGATGACAGGAGCTTTCCAAGTTTCTGGCTCATTGGCAGTGGGCGGGTCATGTGACCATACTAGTACTTAACTTTAAAGACATTCAGTGCTAGAGCTAGCCGAGATATGTTTAATGACAGGACAAGGAGTGACAGAAGTACATGGAAAGAAACATTGGGAGCAAAAGAATTCAAATCAGTGAACAGGCCACCGAAAGAAAGAAAACAATAGTGGCAGTGCGTAAACAACCGATCCGACAAATTGTAGCGGAGTCAGAAAAGACGCGGTATCGTTGGTTGACCCCCAACCACCATAAACCAGTCCAGTCGTCGTCGAGCAAGCGTTGTATTCGCGCTCTCTGTCCGTCTGTACACGTTCGGTAGACCTATATCTGCTTCGACTGCCTCAGGCACAACTTTTCGCTAGTTCCCGGGTCCGTTTATTGGCCTTCTAACTCGTGCCGCCAATTTTCCAACGTTTCCAAAACTCGCTCAAAATCCCTTCAAAACACATCGGAACGCTATATATCTCACGCTTGTGGCGCTAATACCTTGTTTGGATCCTTTTTTACGACATTTTCCGTCGATATACTACCCCACGAACCCCCTTTGGCCCACCTCTTTTTAGCCCGTTGTCCAGTTCCTTTCAATCATGCTCGGCCATAGTTTCGCTTTTTCAGCAGCGCCTGTCCGCAAAGTGAAGGAGGTACAGTTTGGTATTCTTTCTCCGGAAGAAATTGTACGTCGCGTCGATTGTGGTCTCAAATAATGTGGCTTAACCAACATTCTTCCATCTTGATAGAAAGCTGTCTCAGTAGCAAAAATTGAACATCCAGAGGTTATGGATGAGACTACCCATAGGCCCAAGATGGGAGGGCTTATGGATCCTCGTATGGGCACTATCGACCGGAATTTTAAGTGCCAGACTTGCGGAGAAGGAATGTCAGAGTGTCCAGGTCATTTCGGCCATATCGAGTTAGCGAGGCCAGTCTTCCATCCAGGTGCGTTGTTTTGTGCAATATGAGCTCATGACGAGTGAACTCAAATATTTATCCCTAGGTTTCATCGTGAAAGTTAAAAAGATCCTCGAGAGTATTTGCGTAAATTGCGGGAAACTAAAAGCAGATATCGTGAGTTGCGTCTCCTCCCTACTCGTTTCGCACCCCCACCACCCAATTTTCTGGGGGCTCTCTCCACATCCCATGGAGAACCCCAAACCCGCTCCACGTCCGTTCCCTTGACAATCGAGGGCGTTCTTCCTGCCCGCGGTGGGGGGTCGCACAGCGCGCGTTTTCGGTCGCTTGATCGCCGCGCTGACCCCGTTTGATCCACCCGTGGTATGGTTGGACACGAGGTTGCGTGGTGAAATGGGGGGCTGAACGAGCAGTGCGAAAAAAAGACATGCAAGACCGTGCGCCGTGAAACGCCACGTGTTTGCGGTGATGGACAGGCCTAACCTTGCTCTGCTGTGACGCAGCAACAGCATGTGTTTCGAGGCTTAGCACTTAGTCTCGTGATGTCGCTTGCCCCATTGTGTGTTGTTCATTCATGTTCTTTGTTGGGGGTTGATTCTGTAGACACACTTGCTGACGCTTTCATTGATTGCATATCTCTTGTTGATTTCCTCTTCAACCCTTGCTTCTGCCGTGAACTCCTCGTCACTTGTGTCGATTTGATTTAACAATATGTAAGTTGGATCCCAATTTTGCGGACAAAATTCGCCATATCCGCGACTCGAAGGCCCGTATGGCTATGGTCTGGTCGCATTGCAAAGGCAAGACAGTCTGCGAGCCTGATGATCCTAAGGAGGAAGGTGCTGAGGATGTTGAAGAAGTCAAGAAAGGACATGGTGGCTGTGGTCACGTTCAGCCGCAGATTAGAAAGGAGGGATTGAAGCTTTTCCTTCAATACAAGAAATCTAAAGATGATGATGAGGTTTGTTTCAATCCACATCCATTCGTCGTAGGATGCACACTTATCCCGCTCGACTGCTCAGGAAATGAAGTCGTTGCAACCTGACAAGCGATTAATCACTCCGTCTGAGGTTTACACAGTGTTTAAAAAGATGTCGGACTCTGACCTCCACCTCCTCGGTCTGTCAGAGGAGTACGCCCGTCCAGAATGGATGATTTTAACCGTTATGCCTGTCCCTCCACCTCCTGTTCGTCCAAGTATCGCGGTAGATGGAGGTGCCATGCGGAGCGAGGATGATTTGACGTATAAGCTTGGTGACATCATTAAAGCCTCTGCCAACGTCCGGAGATGTGAACAAGAAGGTGCACCTGCCCATGTCATTTCCGAATTTGAGCAGTTGCTTCAGGTATAGTGTCACGCCATCGTTCATTGACTCAATGGCTGCTGATACGATAGATTCCAGTTCCACGTTGCGACGTACATGGATAATGACATAGCGGGTATCCCCCAAGCTCTGCAGAAGTCTGGACGTCCCGTGAAGGCTATCCGAGCACGCTTGAAGGGTAAGGAAGGTCGTTTGCGTGGCAACTTGATGGGCAAGCGGGTCGACTTCTCTGCGCGTACGGTCATCACTGGTGATCCTAACCTGGAACTCGATGAGGTTGGCGTACCGAAGTCGATCGCCATGAACTTGACATACCCAGAGCGAGGTGAGGCTTTTTGTCCAACATTATTCCGTTTTCTTTCCCTAAGTACTATATCAGTCACTCCATATAATATTGCTTATCTGCAAGAGTTGGTGCGGAATGGACCTACTAGTTACCCAGGCGCTCGCTATGTCGTCCGTGATACCGGTGAACGCATTGACTTGCGCTACAACAAACGCGCAGATGCCTTCCTACAGTACGGCTGGATTGTTGAGCGTCATTTGAGGGATGGAGAGTAAGTCTGATAGTACTATCATTTGGTTAACGTAAACGTTTATCAACCGATCTCAGTTTTGTCTTGTTCAATCGTCAACCGAGTCTGCATAAGATGAGTATGATGTCTCATCGCGTCAAGCTCATGCCTTATTCCAGTGAGTTTTCAACGTTCTTCGTACTATGGCGTTGCTGATGATATCTGCATCTTCAGCCTTCCGTCTGAATCTATCTGTGTAAGTCATATTGAGATGACCCAGCTTCAAATGGGGTCATTGAACTTGAATCTTCAGCACTCCACCGTACAACGCCGACTTCGATGGTGATGAGATGAACATGCAGTAAGTTTGCTGTCAAAAACCTGTCGATTAGTTTACTGATGTCGGATGAAGCATACCGCAAAGTGAGGAGACTAGAGCTGAACTCAGTCAGATTGCATGGGTTCCCCGACAGGTAACCTTTTCGCGATGTATCGGAAAGGTTTCAATGCTTATTTTTTGCGAAGATTATCTCACCACAGGCCAACAAACCTGTAATGGGTATTGTACAAGACACGCTGTGCGGTATCCGAAAGTTTACATTGCGCGACACTTTCCTTGACTGGAACGCCGTCCAAAACATCCTTCTCTGGGTACCTGATTGGGATGGTACTGTCCCTATCCCTGCCATTGTCAAGCCAAAACCTCTTTGGACAGGGAAGCAGATCCTCAGCATGACTATTCCCCGTGGAATAAACATTCATCGTGCACCTGAACCGAGGTCTTCTAATCCCGTGTTCGATGACGGTATTATGATTGAGAATGGTGAAATTATTTTTGGCATCGTTGAGAAGAAGACGGTCGGTGCATCGCAGGGCGGTTTGGTGCATGTCGTCTTCCGCGAGAAGGGTCCAGAAGCAACACGGCAGCTCTTTACAGGACTTCAGATGGTCGTCAATTACTGGCTTTTCCACAACGGATTTAGCATTGGGATTGGTGACACCATTGCAGATCCGAAGACTATGGATTATATCACCAAAAGGATTCAACAGAGTAAAGCGGAAGTTGCGCAGATCATCGACAACGCCTACCATGATCGGCTCAAGGCTGCTCCTGGCATGACCATTCGCGAGTCTTTTGAGAGTCTTGTAGAGCGTTCTCTAAACTTGGCACGCGATACCTCTGGACAGTACGCGCAGAAAAGTCTGAAGGAGGATAACAACGTTAAGCAGATGGTGGTCGCCGGTTCCAAGGGTTCGTTCATTAACATCTCGCAAATGTCTGTCTGTGTCGGCCAGCAGTCCGTGGAAGGACGTCGTATTCCATTCGGTTTTCGTCATCGTACTCTCCCTCATTTTACCAAGGATGACTTCTCACCTGAGGCTCGTGGTTTCGTTGAGAATTCCTATCTTCGAGGTCTGACACCTCAGGAATTCTTCTTCCATGCCATGGCCGGTCGCGAGGGTTTGATAGATACTGCCGTAAAGACCGCCGAGACGGGTTACATTCAGCGTCGTCTTGTCAAGGCTTTGGAAGACGTTATGGTTTGCTATGACGGAACTGTGCGCAATTCCCTTGGTGATCTTGTCCAATTTGTTTATGGGGAGGATGGCATGGATGGTGCCTTTATTGAGAAGCAAACTATTGAAACGTTCGGCCTGAGCGACAAGGAGTTCGAACATAATTACCGAGTCGATGTCACAGATCCCGCGGGCGGTTTTCTCCCAGGTGTTCTACAAGTTGGGATCGATGACAGCTCACTCGAGTTGCAGTCCAGACTCGATGAGGAGTATACTCGCCTGCTTGAAGATCGTCGTGTACTGCGTCATTTCGTCTTCCCTCGTGCACCCACCAATATACCCCACTATCTTCCCGTCAACCTCCAGCGTATTGTTCAAAATGCGACTCAAATATTTCATATCGATCGGCGGAAGCCCAGTGACCTCGAGCCCGCATACATTGTCGACGCCGTTGATGAGCTTTGCAAACGGCTCATTGTCGTTCGCGGAGAGGACGAGCTCAGCCAAGAAGCTCAAACGAATGCAACACTCAATTTCCGTATGCATCTTCGGGCTACGTTTGCGACGCGTCGTGTGCTGGAGAAATTCCACCTGACACGCGAAGCATTCGATTGGGTTTTGGGTGAAGTGGAGTCTAAGTTCAACCAATCAATTGCTCATCCAGGCGAAATGTGCGGTACCCTTGCAGCGCAGTCAATTGGCGAGCCCGCGACGCAGATGACGTTGAATACATTCCACTATGCTGGTGTGTCTAGTAAAAACGTCACCCTCGGTGTTCCTCGCCTGAAAGAAATCATTAATGTTGCCACCAATATCAAAACCCCGTCGCTCACTGTCTACCTTGAACCTGAGATTTCTCAATCATCAACGTTGGCTAAGAATGTTCAGCAGGAGCTCGCATATACGTCGCTTCGAACTGTAACTGCCAGTGTCGAGATCTGGTACGACCCAGACCCGAGCACGACTATTATTGAGGAAGATTCACTTTTCGTCGAATCTTTCTTCGCTATTCCCGATGAGGAGATTGAATCGAAACTTCATCTCCAGTCTCCCTGGTTGCTTCGTCTCGAAATGGATCGTGCCAAGATGATTGACAGGAAGCTGACCATGCAATATGTCGCCACCCGGATCGCGGAGAGTTTCAAGACTGACCTTTTCGTCATATGGAGTGAGGACAATTCTGAAAAGCTTATTATTCGTTGTCGTGTGATCGGAGGGAAAGATGAGGAGGATGACAAGATTGAAGAAGACCAGTTTTTGCGGGCGCTCGAGACTACCATGTTAAACTCCGTCAGCCTTCGTGGTGTCAAAGGTATCAAGCGTGTTTTCCTTATGGAACAAAAAAAGGTAGTCGTAACACCGGATGGCAGCATCGACACTGAGAAGGAGAAGGAATGGGTTCTTGAAACTGATGGCGTGAATTTGAAGACCGTGATGACCGTCGAGGGCGTAGACTTTAAACGCACGTACTCCAACAGCTGCGTCGAAATATTCAATGTCTTAGGCATTGAAGCTGCCCGTGCCGCCATCATGAGGGAACTTCGTAGTGTCATTGAGTTCGACGGTTCGTATGTGAACTACCGTCACTTGGCGCTACTCTGCGATCTGATGACACATCGTGGATCTCTTATGGCCATCACACGACATGGTATCAATCGTGCGGACACTGGTGCTCTTATGAGATGTTCTTTTGAGGAGACTGTTGAGATTCTAATGGAGGCCGCTGCTGTTGGCGAAAAGGATGATTGTCACGGAGTTGCAGAAAACGTCATGTTTGGGCAGATGGCGCCCATGGGCACGGGTGCATTCGAAGTGGCGCTTGATATCGACATGTTGAAGGATGCTATTGTGGACCACCGTCTTCCTGTTCAGACTATGCTTGCAGCCCACATTGATGGCGGTATGACGCCCGGTCAAGTGGCGATGACTCCTTACGACACAAATTCTCCTGTCTGGCAAGAAGGAATTTTCAAAGGAGATCAAGCTTCATTCTCTCCGCTTGCAGTCAACGGCGGCGAAGATGCTGCGAATTTCCAATATCTTGGATTTGGCCAGAGCCCACTTGGGGCGGGTGGAATGTCTCCTGGGGGTCCGGGCTACAGTCCGAGTTCTCCAAATGCTTACTCCCCTACATCTCCCAGCTTTGTCCCTCAATCACCTTTTGGCGGCGCGACTTCACCGTTTGGAACCTCTCCATATGCAACGTCTCCTTTCTACGATCGCTCGCGTGGCCCGACATCACCGACCTATTCACCTACGTCCCCTGCGCTCAATCTCACGTCTCCTGGTTACTCGCCGACAAGCCCTCGCTATTCCCCGACGTCTCCGTCGTTCTCTCCTACCTCGCCGCGATACAGTCCGCAATCACCTTCATTCAGTCCCACATCGCCGCGATACTCCCCAACAAGTCCTTCGTTCAGTCCTACTTCCCCGCGCTGTAAGCATCTGTCCTGTATTATATCCAATCATCTCATTCTTAATGCACCGTCACCACAGATTCTCCAAGCAAGTTTCTTTATCTCGTCATCTCGACCTTTATACTGACCATGTACTACTCGACTTATTTCTGCCTACAGCTTGTATGTTCTTTGAGTCTACTACCGTTTTACGTCAAATGACTTCTCCTTCCAGCACCGACCCAATTGTCACCTTCGTCTCCCAAGTATTCCCCAACGTCTCCCATGGCTTCACCTGCCTCACCAAAATATTGTACGCTATATACACTTTTGGATTGTGAATGATCACTTACCTGTCTGATAGCTCCCACATCGCCCACCTATTCGCCGGCTTGTGAGTTATTTCCTTTCCATTGCCTTTCCTTCACACTAATCAATTCATAACAATCAGCGCCGGCCTATTGTATGTCGTCTTTTCATGTGCATCGACTGATACTGAGTTTCGTGTCCTTCAGCCCCTGCCTCTCCGGCTTATAGCCCAACTTCCCCACAATGGTCACCATCGAGCCCAGCACAGAACGGAGGAACAACCCGTAGTCATTCTTATCAGACTTCACCGTCGTGGGATTGAGCAACGCTCGATCACTTTTAGTATTCGTTATCTTTGCATCATGCATCACATCTAGTTGTCCCTGTTTAACCAATCATATGTAGAATAGTTGCACGTCTTTTATCGAATTGGATGTTGTCTAAAGTGCCCAGCTTTGTGGAGGAGGATGGAGCCGTGCCTTGAGCCGTGGAAAAGCCTAGCCTTGCAAATCAAACAATGAAATCAGCTTCAAGCTGAGCGGCGTTTATTGTCGATTTATCCATTCAATAACTAGTGGGTTTGAAATATTTTGCACGTTGCCATAATTCTTGATATTTGGTTTTTACAACCTCTAAGTTTTTTGTTGGCGAATTAGGAGCTAAACGTCCACGCAACAAGCGTTTGTTTCTTCAGATCATACCTGTAAGCATGCTGCTTACAATAAGAAGACGTGACATGTGGGATAACGTGAGATGACGGACGAAGAATAAATGCGACTAACAACTTGACGCAACTGAAGATGACAATGTGGAACGAAGGATGCGATCGGACAGGAGGACAGAACATTATTCGGACGGACTATTTAGACAAGACAGCTGTACTTTAGGGGATTACCTTTTTCTTGTGTCTTTGATCCTGGACGACGAATATACCTTGTCCCATTCTGGTCTCTTGAGCTTCAAGTAAAGAAGAGCCACGCTGTCTTACAATACCACTGTAACATTTTTGATATCAATGTGCAATACAGATGAGACTTCAAGCGCGTACAATCACCCAAAAAGTTCGTCGTAATAGCAAGTGTCAAGTCTATGCAGTATTCCGTTACCGCTTCTCTCAGGGAACTCCAGCAGACTGACTGATTACATTATTCTACTTGACATCTACTTGGGATCGAGAAACAAGCATCGGAGATATCATGCGTGACCTTTGGAGACGAATGCAATAGTTTAGTCCTCAGTCACACAAGATGATGTAGTACGACTGAGTTCACCTGTAGACGAATACAACAGTTTAGTCTACAGGTTGTATTTTAGTGACTGTAAGTAAGTATAAGATAAATTTTGCTCACCCTCAATCACACAAGATGACGTAGTACGACTGAGGGTGGCTGTCTGTGTTCCCAAAAAGGTGAATGAAAATAATTAAGGTTTATAGTAAAGACTGGCAAATACCGATCGTGTAGCCACCTGGGCCACAGGAGGAAAATATGTAAGGAGGTAACCGAACAAAGAAAAACATATCGCGTAAGCAAGATATGGCGCTCCCGCTTCTTGAGAGGCGAATAAGTCACTGCTCAACAACCTTTACGTGGATGGCAAGTTCTTCTACCTCGTCAATACCATGTAGCCTACTGATTATGCCTTTTTATTTCTTAGCTGACATGCATGTGAAGTCAGAGCATATTTGACGCGTCTGCTTGGTGTCGTGAGCAACGATACCCACGATCATCCTTTGATGTTTTTTTACTCAAGGTGTGCGAAGTGGTATAGGTCGTGATTTTGAACAAGACATCATTTGTATGTCATGGGCTTTGACTTGCCATGATCTATGGCTTAATATATCTTCCCAGTATGGCCCTGTGGCGACTTAGTAGGAACGTAGGTTGTCCATTTCAGATCTTAATTATCTACGTGCCTCAGTCTCCTGCTGCAAAAGAAAACGAAAAGAAAAAGAAAATTCATCCCTGTCTCTGCCCACCCTTTCGTTTTCCCTACGGAGGCAAAGGATTCATAAAGGAGAAGCAAGGGTAGCTAGTAGTAGGAGGGCACAGGATTCGTAAATGGGGGAGAAAAGAAAAAAAACTCTGTGTGTGTCTACGTTGGCGAGAGACAGGTCTAACACGTTGCTAGTACCGAGCGAGGCTCGACTATCACTTGAACCTTTTTGGCATGTTGATACTTTCTGCATTGTTTTCCGTCTTCTAGAGTGTTCGTGTGCAAGAGAATTGGCAGTCAACCTTTCTCATGGCACTAGCAGCAAATTACATCCCACCGCGTATTCCTCAGGCTCATGGACAGACTTCAGAGACAACCATGATGCATATATGGACTGTATTCGTACATACACATATACTTAGATTGAACATGACTTTGACTCTTTCTTTCTCCTCCGTCGCCTAGACAAAGCCTCGAGGTATTCGTTCTTCGATTTGTTTTCTTGTTTTCTGTGGCGCAGCAGTTTACTTCCCACAATAAAGGGGTTGTACAGCTCTTTCTTTCTAATAACTGCGATTCAATCATTACATTGAAGATATGAAGGAAAGGACGACAAAAACATATGTAGATCGGCGGAAAAGAAACCACTTGAACACTGAAGAATACGAACAATTCTCAGGAAGTCCATGGACACGTGACCTCTTTTGACCACGCACTTGTCTTTCCATCCTTTCAACGCGATTTGTCAACTCGGCGCTACCTCTCTCTCTTTCTCCTATATAATACGCGATAAATTTAAACTTTCAGCTCGCCAGAAACGCATAGAACGATCAGTATCAATACCTTGACAATGTCATTGGCTTTATTAGATTTCAATGAGTGCGGAGACCCAGACCTCGTTCGTCATGTTCAGACCATGATAGACTCGAACAATATGTATTAATCCATTTCAAGCTCCTTTCTCCATCCTCGACGCTGTGTCCAACCTCGCCCGTGGCTTCGAATCTCAATATGTTCGCACTCCCTCGCCTTGAAATATCTTCTTTGGATACCTCGCCATTCTCGGTTTGTTCATTTGTGATCTGGAAGTCTTTCCTTAGCTGAAACATAAACAAAGAATTCGTTCCATGGATTAATTGAAGGCGACTCTGACCTGTTGACCTGGCGGCAAAATACCGACGCCGCCAACGATCAAGAGATTAGCTACGATATTGAGGTATATCTGCTCTCATAAATATCTTTTTGAATATGTCTATGAGCTGCTTTTAGCGTTATTCAAACATGAAAGAACTCGTTCCGGGATGGAACGACGACGACGTTGATGTTTGTCTTTCTAGCTTACTCGAACATGGAGCATCATTACTTAATCATCTCTTTGGAGGTTCACAGGAAATTCTTGTGATGTGTCCGAAGACAGGACGTCGACTCACAACGATTGAGGAAGAGTCCTCAAGAGTTCATGTATTTCTTCACTCGCTGCGATTCTGCCTTGAACTGATTACGAAAAAGTCAACGTCGCTTGCAGACTTCGAAGCACTCCCAGACCATCTTCGAGCGGCTAACGGTGATCTCTTGTATAGAAAACACGAAACCGGTCGCCTATACGCCTTGAAAAGTTTCACTAAAAGCAGCAAAAAATCATCGTCGGAGATGGATGTTCTGGAGATTCTCACGGATTTGAAAGCCTCTTTTCTTCCCCGAATCTACTGCTCTTTCTGGCATGAAGATTCTTTCTACATGGTTATGGTATATCACATCTAAATCTTTTTTGGAATGATTCATCTTTGGTTAGGAATACTATTCTCGAGAAACGATCAAAGAAATTGTCAGTTACGAAGGCGCTCTGAGACCTGAACGCGTTCGTTTCGTTGCATGTGAAATTGTGAGATGATGATTCCGTGACATACTTGCTGATATCGACTTTTAAGTTCCAGCTTCAGGCCTTAACAATTCTTCATGCAGCTGGCATTATCCATCGTAATCTACGACCAGAAAACATTATCGTGGACAATGCTGGACATGTCGTTGTAGAAGGATTTGCGTCTTCTGAGATCCTTCCCTACTCAAGCCAAACTCGAGATCTTCCCTTCTGTACAACTCCACCAGGAACGCTTTCCACGTTTTCCGCCCCGGAACTCCTTTTGGGCTGGTCGCATGATTATCTTGTAGATACATGGGGATTTGGGATGTTGTTGCTGTTTATGTCCTCAGGAAAAGTCTGTTTTTGATTTGGCTTATTCTCCCTATACTCACGCGTCATCTAGTATATATTTGGCCATTCTGATGTGTCTCCCATCGGCTGGGAAAAGATGATCATTTATAGCCCCATAGTGTTGCCCCTTCTCCTCGAAACTACTGCCCATGATTTAATATTGAAGGTTCGCACCATTAAGCTATAGAAATTCCTTATTTCCTTGTGCTTTTAGTGCCTTGAACGGAATCCCACGGCACGTCTAAGCCTCCTCCTTGTAAAAAAGCACAATTATTTCTCTGCGATGTAGGCGCCTCCCAAATGAGGCCTCCTTGTTCTAATTTTTTCCCTAGAGATTGGAAAAAGGTGGCAGCTAAACGAATTAGAGGTTTGAGTTCACATATCATTACATTCCTTATTAATTTTTCTCTTCCAGTTCCTTGTTCTTTGCATGTACCTATAGATGAACGCAGCCAGATCCGATCTCGTCTCGATAGAGTGGTCTCCTCGCTACCGAAAACACGCAGCCGGCGTTTTCGAACAACATTGAACGTTGGGAGTTCTGAACATGGTCTCAAGACTTCACTCGTTAGTGTCGAAAATCTTCAAGCCCCACCCAATGTAGCTTGCGTAGCTTTGCTTGACGATCTCCGCGATATAACGCAACCAATGACCCCTTACCCTGAACCTCCGGTATATAACACTTTGAGTCCATGCAATGCCTCACAAAATCCTCCCAAATTCGGTGTGGCTTCCCAGGATTGCTTGGACTCGTTTTGGGAATCTCTGGATACCGATCAAGTATTGGCATCTCGTGATCCTCAGGTCATGCTTCATCGACCTCGCAAGCTTCGCAAGTGTCGCTCTTCGATTTATCCTCAACATAGACTCTCTGTTATTAGCACTTTATCGCTTCAGAACCTGACTAAACTTCGTAAATTTAGTCGATCAACTCCATCCCTTCTTCCTAGATCTTCTCCTGTTCTTGACTTGCCTGAAGGGATCAAACAGATGGGAGGCGGAATAGGTTTCAATTATAATATTCCAGCCGCAACTCGATCAAGGGCTTCTCTCTGTACCAATACTCCTCAAACTTGTCATGGATTCTTCAACAGGCGATTCCACAGTCTTGGGTTTGGACTTTGGCGCTCACCCACTGCAATCGCAAAAGCGAAGGCAAAACGTGCCCTCAAGAGCCTTCTGATCTCTGCAAGAAGAGACGACCCACAGGTATTTCCGACAGAATTCAGAGGGTCGAACTGGAGCCTTGTAAAGCCCGTTTCTCAAGAATCGCGTTTGTCTGCTAGTACTGAATTGGCTGGAAATTCATCGATCTCAGAACTTGCACCCCTTACTCCTACGACTTTGGAATGTGCTAACGTCGCTGTGACCTTGGCGGAGCACGAGAATTTAGAGAAGAAAACGGAGCACGAGAATAGGGCCAGCAATGATTTGAAGACGTTGAGGCTGGTCGTGTCTTCAGAAGCCAAACCAAATGTGTGACCTTTGAGATGGAATCCCTTTCGTTTTTGTCTTGTAATGATCGTTTTGTACTGCAACTATAAATTGTGTTCATTAAAATTTCCACCATTCTTACAGTATATTCTCTTGACACAAGCAAAAAAACTCGATTACGATCGGGCCTGATGTCATTGTAAGTGGCTATAAAAACCATGGCATTCCATTGTCAGCCTCTTCATTCTTTTCTCCCTAACGCTGGTCGTCTCTTTGATTTTTACTTCTTTATTTCTTCCTGGCCTTGAAGGTCAACATATTTCATTCTACGACACTTTCTTTTCTCGCATCGTTTAAAATTTCTCGCCTTTTCCCAATCTTGCTTGGTCCTTGTTGACATGGCTGACGTCATATGGTATCGGCCCACATATGGCTCTACCTATCATCCTGGCCAGCAAATCGCTGTCAGTTATAGACCCACAGAGTCCAGTTGTGATGCGTCATTCCGGCTGTGTACGTCCAACGCCATATCTGCACCCCAGCGTCGCAGGGAAGATCCTGTATTGGCTAGGCGAGGCTGTGGAACGTTGACCTGGCCTTCAATCACCAGACAAAGGAATGGAACTTGCACGACGATGCTGTAAGTACATGAAAGGACACCTGCAATCAATGTTGACGGCTGTATTTAGCGATCCTCCGTCCGTCCAGAAAGAACAGACCTTTGTCCTTCAAATGCAAACAAGGTCGGGCTCAGTATCTGAATCACCGTATTTCACTTTGGCCTGTGAGTAACCATTTTCAGCCTTGAACATTATGACCTTTCTGACTCCTCCAATGTCAGCCTCCAGAAAATTGTCAGCTCCACCTGATGCGGAAGGAAATTCGGATGCCTTCCCGGCGCCGCCAGGTGCTGGGGCCTCGGAGAATATGCCACACTCTTCTTTTAAGAGCAACCCTTTCACGGGCGACCCAATGGACCTTCCAGTTCTATCCTCCAGCACAAACACACCTGCATCACGCGCTTATGATCTATCCGCGCGAGACGCCGCCTCCGACTCCACAATTACACCTAGCATGTTCTTGAGCACTAGTAACCCCCTGTCTTTCGCCATTCCACTCGGATTCGTTTTATGCATCACCATAGTCGCGGTAATAGTCGCGGTATACCACTTCTGTAGACGCGTCGAGAAACGGACGACGGATACTGAAAAACTTGCCACTCTGAGACAATCTTTGAGCACAGACAGCATATACAAGGGAGCTTTGGAGTACCCGGCGTGTGCGACGCTTCCCGCGCATGTGTCCGGTCCCGTACCGCTTTTTATGCCAGTGGATTTGGATATGCCTCCGACTCAGGAGACGAGGCGTCCTACGAGAAAGTCGGTGCCGGTCTCTGCTTCTTACACGAACGTATCTGCGTCATCTCGGGAGTCGACGAAGTTACTCAGTGGATCGAGACCATTGATTGTGTAGAGAGGATAAACCGGGAGAAGAAGAACGAGGACCTCAAGAAGTAATCGTACTATGTAATGTTCAAATTATTGTTTTGAGTGTAATTAAATCACTAAAAGCTGTCGAAAAAACGCCTTCATTGACCATGGTCTTAATGTTAAAATTGCAACCAACCAACCAACCAACCAGAAATGTTTTATCTACATCTCGCTATTACATAGTGACAGCAGGCCAAAAATAAAGAGGAGTAGACAATAAAAACAGTCAAAAGATTTTGTTTGGCCATGGGAAAGCACGTTGAGTGGTGCTACTTCTAGATTTTGGAACACGTGCTATATATGGTCACTTGAATGGACTGTCAAGAACTGAGCGATCATATCAAAAAGTGATACCCATGTGGTACTAATTCTAACCCATGATTCGGCTTGATTGTATCAACTTGACTTAATCGTGCTCGCATCAACTACCGATTTTATGCTGGGAAATCTGGAAGCTTATCGGTGTGAATTGACATTAAAAGATACCCAAAATGCTGCCCCACTTATCTTCGAATAACTATGTCTCGTAGAACAAGGAGGTAAGAGGGTCGATTACACTTAGAGGGAACAGATGGATAGCTGCCTTTTCGTCGTCATGCATACTTGTTGGTCTGACATATTTTGTTCACCCTTAGTTGGCACTTCTACTCTCATATTGACCAACGGAACTGTGATTGGCATCCAGTCGATACTTCGAGTTTCAGAGTGTGTCATCCTATCGTTTACTCGTAACTGTGGTCTTTACCATGACCTGCCTTAGTCCCTGTAGCGCGACGATATCAATAGTACCTCTTGAGATAAAGTGTCCAAGAACCCGATTCAAAGCCACCTGATCAATTCGGATCAGCTGTAATACTTACGTTAGGTCCAGATCTCAAAAATACAGAGATAAGTAAACGTGTGTCTTCTCGTGCGGACTTACAGAGGACGTTACAAGACCTTATGTCTCACAGACGTGGAATTCTACATGAATTTCCTTAAGATAAGAAACGTCACGCACTCCCGCGCGGCCGGTTGTGAGCATAGTGTCATACCTATTGTGAAGAAGCCGGCGAATATTTGTACGAGAAGTGCTATACATCATTGAGTCCCTTATCTTTCTCCTCCACATTGACTTCCTCAAGCATGAACTCCAACACCACTCTCCACCACTCTCCACACGATCATTCACATACTCTGTCTTATCAACAGAGAACTAACTCTGCCACCACTAATCCCCTTGTGAATGCAGCCCTCAAGCCGCTGAACAAGAACGTTTCCGTGAAGAAGAAAGGCAATGTTGAATATCGCGTATCTCTGCAACAAGCGGATGATATCAGACTGGCAGAGTTGGGTTAGCACTGATGGTTCTACTTCCATGCGCTCAGGTTCTCATCGATGACAGGATATAAGAGCGAGTTTCGACGTGAATTCTCGCTCTTCGAGACTATCGCATTTGCGTTTTCCATCATGGCGGTCGTCGCATCTGTATCGTCGACCTTGCAATTTGGGCTCATCAACGGTGGACACGTTGGCTTGGTCTTTGGATGGTTTATCCCAAGTGTCTTTGTGATGACAGTTGCGCTCTCATTGGCTGAATTGACGTCGTCCATGCCGTACGTTCGCATGCATCAGTTCCAGCTTCTGAAGTGTCTAAAACTAAATTCGTGAACTACCTAAGCACGAGTGCAGGTCTTTATTATTTCTCCTCGAAGCTTGCACCACCAGAGTATGCCCCTTTGGCAAGTTGGATCACAGGTACGAGTACTGTCAATCCATTTCTGTTGTCATCTGTTGAAACTTGATCCTCTAGGTTGGGCTAACATTACTGGCCAGATTTGTTTGTTATGCTCTATAGACTTCAACTGTGCTCAAATGATCACTTCAGCGATCACTATTGCTTCTAACGGTGCAACAACTCTGTCATCAGGAGCCACTTATGGAATTCTACTTGTCATCTTGCTTTCACATGGTATCATTTGTTCAGCTGCGACCTCAATATTAGCAAGGCTCAACCTATATTACGTTGTTGTAAATGGTGATTGCTTTAGCCTTCGGATGACCTCGAATCTCACTCCAGTTCCGTACTGCAGTTGGAACAACAATTGCGGCTATGATTGCCTTGTTGGTCATGTCTGAGAATAAAGTCTCTACCAAAGATGCCTTTACTTTGTTTGAAAATCATTCAGGATGGACAAATGGTGAGTTACTTTTTCTTGCATCTTGGGGATTCTATTCATGTTGAAATAGATGGCTGGGCATTTATTCTTGCATTCACAGCACCAATGTGGTGTTTAACTGGTTGTGGGAGGCATTCCTGTATCTATTGAATGTCACAACAACTCATTCCTCTTATTGAAGATGACTCAGCTGCACACATATCTGAAGAGACTGCTGGTGCAAGTAGAAATGCACCAACTGCAATTTTGGTCAGTAAATAATTAAATAATTATCAGTATTTAATGCATACATTCTGACTGATCTCAGGTTGGTGTTGGAGCCACAGCTAGTTTGGGTTGGATCCTCTCAATTGTTATAAGCTTCGTCATTCCTTCTATTACCAAAGTCCTCAACACAGAGCTCCCTTTGCCAATGGCACAGGTATTGTTTGATGTTGTAGGCAAAAGAGGAATGCTTTCTATCTGGTCCTTTACCACTGTTGTTCAGGTTGGAATTACTTATTGAGATCTCATGTCTTTTGGGTTTGACTCATGACTCGTAGTATTTTGCAGGTGTCACGCAAGGTGTAGACGCCTCCCGAGCAGTGTTTGCTTTTGCTAGGTACAAGTTCAAGGATGATGACCAAGCACTAACCAAAACATCTCTAGAGATAATGCCCTTCCTGGATCAAAATGGTGGAAATCAATCAATTCCCATACACAAACACCTGTAAATGCTGTTTGGCTTGTGATGGCTGTCTCTGCAATTTGTGGATTGCTAGGGTTCTCGGCTGCAGTCTTGACATCTCTTGCAGGGTGAGAATAAAATCTGAGCAAAATTGTTTCCACTAGATGCAGTGTTTCTAGAGCATCTGTCATTGGACTATATAGCTCATATGCTACACCAATCTTTCTGCGGATCACATCAGGTCGGAATAGATTTGTTCCTGGTCCTTTTAGCTGTGAGTATATTCAATTATTTCAATATCAGGATGTTTTCTCTTTGTTAACAAAAATAAACAGTAGGATCATGGTCTACACCTATTGGAATCATTGCTGTCACTTGGGTTTCATTTATCATCATTGTTCTATTTTTCCCTCCTGGACAGACTCCAACAGCACAAGAAATGAGTATATTTGTTTTTTTTTTGTTGTCAAACATTGTTAATCTTAGACACGTTACAGACTATGCTGTTGTGATCATCATGAGTGTATTCATCTTTTCTGGTACTTCTTGGATGATTTCAGCCCATAGATCATTTAAAGGGCCTATTAGAAATATTGATTATGAGCAAGAAAAGAGTACTCATGAAGGAATGCAATTGGACGATATAAACTCTTGTACAACTTAGATCTGGAGAGTTGGAAATAGCTTCAAATCTTTTTTTGTAACACAAGGTTCTTCATTATTTGTCCTTTTTTTGGTTGTGTTTCAATGGTCAGTAAACAGTACGAAATGTCAGCCTCCCATTTAAGTGAGTCGTTCACTGTTTCTGAGTGGCACGGGGCCCATAACCTGCGTGATACAATGATACTAAGTGTGATTCGGTGACTGTACATGATTGACTATGGGCATGGCACCCACCTCAGTCGTTGTATCAATGACCGAGGTAGGTCCGTGTTCCGCTTCCGCCCCCCGACCCCCTCCAACATTATATACTCCGGCAATGCAGATACCCGGTATGTAAAATCATAGATAAGCAGGATCAGTGAGATAACGACGGTTACAACCAATGGAGCGGTCTTCTATATATGGGTCTAGGTCCAGGCATCCTGGGAGCGAAACCTTACTTATCGCCTGATGTTACGATAGTACGATACATTATCCCAAGGCACATTGTTTCTCATCTGAAGCCGAGTTATTTGTCATGTATCTTTGGTAAGATCCTACGAAGCAATATTGTGGGCATTAAAAACCTCAAGACAGATGAAATAGGGCTTCGTCTTACCTGCACATTCCCCCTCACTACATAATGAAGTCGTTTACCGCTCTCCTCATTATTTCAGTGGCGTTTCTTACCTATGCGCATAATCACCATGACTCTGATCAAACGCTACTCGACCACGTTCGTTTTCCCTTTGAGCCATTCCGCAACCTGGATGGTGAGGTTACCGCTGACGCAGTGTTTGCTGGAATTCCAACTTTTGCGAAACTTCCGTGGGTGCAATGCCTCACAAAGCAACGTGATGTAGCCTTTGATATCGCCTTTCTTGGTGCTCCTTTCGTAAGTTGTTCTATCCTCATTTCTTTAGACTCATTCTGAAGAAGATCTAAGGACACTGGTACATCATACCGTCCGGGTGCCCGCTTTGGCCCTGCTGGAATCCGTCAAGGGTCTCGTCGTCTCACCCTCTACGGTGGCTATAATGTGCCCTTGCAGGTCAATCCCTTCAAGACTGATCTCCGCATTGTTGACTGTGGCGATATCCCTGTAGTGTAAGTTATATTTGTACTCTTCGGTCAAATTAAACTATGATTTTTGCAGGTCGTACGATAACAAGTATGCAATCCGTCAGATAGAAGAAGGGCACAAGGAGATCCTTCAACGTGAAGCTTACTTACCTTTGGTCAAAGACCACGTCACTGGTCAACGCCTCATACCATTTGCCCTTGATGGCAAAAACCATCCCAGGATTATTACTCTGGGTATGAACACTCATCTCGCCTCACTTCCATGTTTGTGATATGTTGTCAGGTGGTGATCACACTATAGTTTTGCCCCTCCTTCGCTCTATCAATTCAGTTTATGGACCTATCTCTGTCATCCACTTCGATTCCCATCTTGGTAGGTGCCCTTGTTATTAAACCACACTTGATTCTTCACATCCTAGCTGACATCACTTAGATACATGGAGGCCTTCTGTTTTCGGTGGTGCTCCTTCTGATCAGGCAGCGATAAACCATGGCACGTACTTCTACTGGGCTACCCAGGAGGGCCTGATCAGGAATGGATCGTCAATTGTAAGTATCCTATGTTTTAGCTGCTTTTGGCACTTTCGTGGTGAGCTATATAATCCTGGTCCCTTGTTCTAGCACGGCGCCATCCGCACGACCTTATCAAGCATCGACGACTACGACAATGACGATGCATCCGGCTTCCAGCGCATTGAAGCTCGTGAAATTGACGTGATTGGTAGTTTTCGATGGGTCTTCCAATATATCGTTACTGACTATCAACCGCCAAGGAACCGGTGGCATAATCAAGAAGATTCGTGAGACCGTCGGCGACTTGCCCGTCTACCTCTCAATCGATGTTCGTTCCATGTTATCGCTTTTTTAAAACCCGCAAACTTTTGTTGTCATCTGTCTGCAGATTGACTGCATTGACCCTGCATTTGCTCCTGCGACCGGTACACCTGAGACTGGTGGTTGGTCGACTCGCGAACTGCGTACAATCATACAGGGTCTAGATGGTCTCCACATCGTTTCAGCTGATATTGTCGAGGTCGCACCTGCTTACGACACCAACGCTGAACTTACTACCATAGCTGCTGCCGACGTATGTTATAATGACATTTATACGCATTTTATGGCTTAAGATCACCTTAGGTCCTATTTGATGTCATCAGTATTATGGTCAAAACCCCTCTCGGCAAGTTGTAGTATGTAACCTTTCTTGATGTATTTCGAGCACTACACGAGACGTTACTGCCTAAGAACCTTAGTTTTAAGGCATGTTATGTAGCTGCCCGAACTCGGTGGTTTTATGCCCCTCGCAACTCACATCCAAACACTTGATCTCTGTGCTGTAATTTATTTGTGATATCTTGACAGGAAAGTAGATCACTCACAATGATCAGTTTCTTCTGCCTAGGACATGTGGGTCTCCCCACTTTTATCTCAATGTTTGGAGCCACCCTGCAGGAAATGCCTTTACACACTATAGTGTGGGGCTCAAGCTACTTTTGCCCAATACCCACTTAAAACCTTGGTGATTTTTCTCCATTTCTGGTAGTAGGGCTTTCCATGTTTTTTCTACTATCTTGGCAATTATTGCTTTCCTACCAAAACATTTTTGTCTGCTGCCAGATAGTCTAGTTTTACTCTCTTAACCAGGGTGGCTTCCAGTCTGTTCCTTACCATTGAGGATGAGCCATTGTGATGCATGGCAAGTCTGAGGTCAACTTGATATCAATTTGTCATGCTTTGCAAGTTGTGAAAGAAATTACAAGAACATGGTGAAGTGGATTACCGTCCAGAAAATGGTTCCATCAGTGACTCCACTAAAATTGCCCACCCTTGCTCCATGTCACATATAATTATTTGGCATTGACCATAGTTTGACATGAATATTTACCTTTGATCTGTTTGCTAAATATACTGTTAGAAACAACAACAACCACACCAACCCACAAAAAATTATCTATACCACTATTTGGGCATCCTTGGCCTCCACATTCCCAATCCCAAGGCAACTTCTGCTAGTCCTGACAGAGCTCTGATAACTACTGGAAGGTTGCACTTTAACTCTGCTAGATTGTTTATTGTTAATGTCACTTTTTGGTCCATTGGTAAAACTCACCTTGCTTTTATTGACAGTAGCACCACTGAAACATTTGTCAGCCACAATTTAGTGCTGCCAAGCAAGAACTTAGACAAGCCAACCAAGATTAGATTCATTGACAATTAACTTACCTCCTCTGGACTTATTACACATCACCATGAAGATAAACTCATGCTTGCAAACAGGCAAAGCTTTCCTGTTGATCTTTATCTGACTCAGTTGCACTCTACTACCCTCATTATTTTAGAACTGCCCTGGCACTAGATAATGAATCTCAACATTGACTGAAAAGCAATGAGCATGACATTCAACATCAAAGAAGGACAATTGGCTGTTGCTATATCTTTTAGGTCATGGCACAACCTGATCATCAAAGATGAGCCAAACATTGACTAACCATGATCACAAATAACCCAAAGCAGCCTCATCTCTCTTTTTTGAGACCAAAAAGGGGGAAGTGAAGCTACCACCACAGCAGAAATTGACATAACCACCCTTAAAATTCTACCCAGGCAATCACTCACTCCACCCCTGACTTTCCTATCTAACATTCCCCAAAACAAGTACAAGGGCCACCTGCAACCCTAATCAAAGTTCCTCAGCTTGCTCTTGTTCCTGACAAGCCCCAAACAGTTAAATGTTGATGAGAGTAGTGTGCCTAATAATATGTGTTTGCATGGGGACAGTTATTAAAAAAACAAGAGTTGTATGAGATTTAAAAGATTCTTCAATAACTATGCAGTTACTATGATACACTAAGTGTAACAAAACTTTAGCAAAGCAGATTAAAGCTACTGTAAGTAAGGTAATGTGTAGTTAGAAGTAGTCAGGTGCTACAACTTGAGGAAGAGTCTAGACAGGTTTCCAGTAGACTTCTTAGTTTAATGTGGTGTTGTTAATGATAGTGGGCTGATAGTGTGGTAGTGGTACAATCATTGTTGGCTGAGTCAATGGTAGCAGGTGGGCTTGGTGCATGTGGATGTCTTGTTGTATTTCAGTGCTGTCAGATAGCAATGTATGTTGAATGGTATATCAAGAGATGGTGGAAGGTTGATTATCTGATGCTACTTAAGTAAGTTGCTGCACTAGATTGTAGTGTTGCTCAGGTAAATTGTTAGATTTTCAATGATTCTAACAGCTCATTAGCAGAATTGTTAAATGTAAAGCAAAAGATGGTAAAACTTGTCATTAGTCTTTGTCAATACAATCAAAAATCAATGTGTAGAAATGTAATGTTAGCCACAACTACAAGCCATGGGTAGATAGTGCTCCAATGAACAGAAGTCAAGTAAAATGAAGAAGTGTTATATAGAATGGAGCATGCAATAAGCTCAGATGTTTGGAGCTTACCAGTGAAGTATGTGCATATAAATTAAAGTTTCTGCTGCTTTGTCACTGATACTGGATTTGCTGGTTCTGTTTGGTTACTTCTTGCTACTGCTATTGACTTATACACTAGTTTTTATACTACAAAGTTTGAGATTACTATCATATGCTAGTGCTCCACTATAATACTCAACTATTATTTAAATTGTTAGTTCATCATTTCCCAAAATGCAGTTGCTAAGTTCCAAGAATAATAACATCACTTACTACTCTCTTAGCACTCTCTAAAAATATATTTATCATGCCTTCTTGATCTTTTTTAACTTTTCTTCTTCTTTTCTCAATCTATATATCTCACTTCATTCCATCAATTGCTTCTGCTTTGTCTGTCATGACCCCTTCTGGAGTCCCCCGGAACAACCCTGGAACCCCACCCGGGACTCTCTTTGTTAACCCCACAACACGCCCCACTCCCACAACTACCAATGCCACCATTAACTCACATTACAACTGCCATCAGCCAACCCCCTGGGAACCCTGCATCATGGACCCCGGAATCAACCGCCATCAACTGCTGGATCATGCTACCCACTTCCGGCCATCACACATCATGATCCCCCCGTGCCCATTGATTGCACACCCCACATGCACAATCCAAGTATACAGTCCTGGCCCATTACTCAATGCCTTTCGGAAACCATCCCAGACACCCTGGAACCCCAAGACCTGACCCCATAGTACTTATAGCATAGTTCACCACTGTATTCGTTAGTCTTGATATTACCTGAATTGTTGTGTGCCCTTTTGTTTAACTGGTATGCATTGACTGGCACGCATTGACTGGCGCGCCTGAATAATTGCATGCTCTAAGTTTGGTATGCACTTTGCAACTCTTAATTTGCTGACCAGGTCTTGTCTTAGAACCTCCAGTTCCGACTTGACCCCCGCCAACTCCCAGCCTCCACAAAAACACCTGAAACCCCGGATCAAGTTCCATTCCCCCGGGACCACCCCCCCTGTCTGCATCTTGAACCCTGGAGCCTTAACCCTGGAGTTCCAGACACCCAGGTATTCGTAGATCAAGTCCACCTTGTAAGGGTGTTGCTTTCCCAGAAAGCCCCTGACTCAGTGGAACCTGACATTGTCATGCTGCATGTAACAAAATGCATTATTGGCTTGCTGATGTTATTTCTCATCTTTTTCTGTTTAGTTTGTGAAAATAAAGTTCTTCC
>QLON01006212.1:0-78761 GCA_003313675.1 Termitomyces heimii
ACATCAATAGACAGAGATCGGAGTAAATAAGCAAGCTTCACGATTACTCGTTCAAGCATATTGCCTGTGAAGTACTGATTCAATTCTTTTTCCCTTTTTCTTGTCGAAGTAACCTTCCTGGCATTGAAATATATTCTTTCAATTTCATGGTCCAAAATATCACAAAGACATTGTTTAGAACACACAATAACAGTTGTTCTCTTTATTTCTATTCAAATTGTATTGCAAACACCATTAATATACCATTTTAAGTTTGGTTACAATAGTTTTTCTGTGGTTTTGACAGAAACATTCAAAAAAAAAAAAAGAATTGAAAAAAATTGGACTATTTTCACTGTGTTCTGCGAAATAACATTGTTCCCTGCACCCAGTGGCTGATCTACATCAGGAAACAAATAGATGTATACATTGCCAGAAATAGAAGCGGAGAATCAGAGAAACTCAAAACCATGAGCCTTATTCAGTTCAGTGGTCACCAACACTTCAGAACCCGTCTCGTACTTTCTATCTTGAGTGGCAGACATGTAAAGATAGATAAAATTCGCTCAGAGGACAAAAATCCTGGTCTTAGAGGTGCGTTGGTTTCTGCTGTATATTTCAATCTACTATTAAAAACAGCTTGAAAGACTTCGAAGTAAGCCTCCTACGGTTGTTAGAGAAGGTGACAAATGGCACAGTGATCGAAATATCTGTCACTGGTGTGTCTTGAGACAACTTATCCTTGCAATCGCCTGCTATAACTTGTACAGGTACCGCGATCCTCTTGAAGCCTGGTGTCATTCTCGGTGGTGCTTTAACGCACGAATGCCCGTTGTCACGGTCGGTTGGCTACTATCTTGAACCCATAATTCTGCTCGCACCCTTCTGCAAAACTCCGCTTCAGCTCACATTGCGAGGTGTCACGACGGATGAGAATGATCTTTCGGTACGTGACTATTCAAAGCTCCAGCGTGTATCCACAATTCAGGCTTGCAGGTGGACTTGCTGAGGACAGTCACCCTTCCACACCTTCAGCTCTTTGGTATTTCGGATGGTTTGGAACTACGGGTCAGTCGTTTTGTCATAGAGCCTGACTGTCTCTCCCATATTTCACAGATAAAAAAGCGTGGCGCGCCACCAGAAGGTGGCGGAGAAATTCAGTTTCTTTGTCCAATTGTTAAACAAGTCAGAACTCTGAACTTTGTAGAACCTGGAAAAATCAAGCGCATACGCGGAGTCGCGTACGTACATTCACAAAACTATCGTGATGTCACTCACGTTGCGGCCCAAGTCATGCTGTTCGAGTCAACCCGCAGTTCTCAAACCGATTGATTGAATCCTCTCGGTCTCTTCTCAACCGCTATATACCTGACATTTACATCTACTCCGACGTTTACAAAGGCAGTGAAAGTGGAAAGTTAGTATTCCATTTCTCTGTTCAAAGGTATTATTAGTTATATATCTCTATGCAGGTCACCAGGGTACGCTCTGAGTCTTCTTGCAGAGTCGACCACTTCCGCGATACATTGCGCAGAAGCCGTATCTAAACCTGGAGTAGCTCCAGAAGACGTCGGACTTGAAGCTGCTCGCGCTCTCATGACTGAGGTGAAATTGGGTGGCTGTGTGGATCGAAAACATCAGATCCTCGTCCTCTTAATGATGGTTCTTGGGAGCGAGGATGTCGGGCGATGTTGCATGAGTGAACCCACTCAGAGAACGTGTGTATCCTCAATTGGAGACTTTTCCTGTCTCACAAACTTTATACACATGCACAGAATACAGTTCTTACGAGACGTCAAACAATTTTTCGGGACGTCCTTCAAAATTGTACCTGCGGAACCAGGCTCTGGCCACCTCCTGTATTCCTGTTATGGGACAGGCTATGTGAACGCAAACCGGGCACTTGCATGAATCTTTCTTTTGAGCTGATCCAGTTGCACACGATACAAGTTAACGACACGAAGCCCATGTTGGTTATGTGCGCCACGCCACGAGACACGAACTGAGGTAGTTCAAGGTTCGAAAGTTTCAGCGGGTATGAACCCTTGAGACCTAGGGAAAGGGGAGCAAATGATCATGCCCGCGAGAAAGTAGCGAAAAAACTGATAGACATGGGTGCGGCGAATTGTGCACCAATATGCATGATGATGACTCCTGTTGATTTTACCTGCGTCGAATCCACCATGTTGAGAGAGTGATTAGAACGCCAGCGGCGAAAACCAACGCAGGAGCGAAGACGATTGGCATGCTAACGCTTGAAATTGGCTCGAGACGGGTGCCTTTGAGGTCAGCCAATGTCGGTACGCGGTTTCTGCCCCAACCATCATCTAATAGCTGCTGGATCATGCTGTCATCCAGCAACGCAAGCTCTTCCATATCCCAAGTATTGCAGACATCCGTCATCCACTTCATCCTCCTCTTTCCTACTTCACCGCCGACTCCGGGCGCCCTGATCTTAAGCTGAGTCCTAAGCTCCCCGACTTTGGATATAGCCGACCCTTCAACTCCCGTCAAAGCACTCTGTAACTTCTTCTTCACCAAATTCGCCATTTTTGGCCCATTTCCATTCGTTGAGATCATCACTTGAAGTGGTCCATCCCGTATTTGCGAGCCAAAGTAGAAATCGCATAGATCTGGTATGTCTGCAGCATTAACTGGAATTCTGGACTTGCGACACATGTCACAAATTTCGCGTGAGAGCACGGTATCTTCCAGAGCAGTGAGAACCATGTCCATTCCTCGAAGTTCTTCAACGCCGGCGAAAAAGCGATCGTGGTAGGTGATACGATCGGGGTGATCATGAATGAGGCGTTCGACACGCGGGTTGAGGCCATCATGAGGGGCCAAGACATTTATATTGGCTTCTGTAATGAGGATGGAGTCGATACGTTGAGCAGCAATTTCGCCGCCACCGATAATAAGCACATTTTTGTTTCTAAGTTGCCAGGCTATGAGCAAGGAACCCATGAAGAACCGAGTCGGAGTTAGTCAGCAGAATATTCATTCTATTTTGATTACGGCGGACATCGACGTCAACGCGCAAGAATGCCTCCAAAAGCAGATATTAACAAGGCTGGCTGGGAACAGAGCGAATTTCCTATTCTCTGCGAGACATGCGAGTATCTTTTCTATCAGGTTTTTCATCTGTTTGACACATGTGCAGGCCTTGGCAGCAACCCCTTCGTCAGAATGGTTCGTTCGATGTTTTTGTCTCCCTCTTTTTCTTTTCTGACGCCATATTCAGTCCAAACAAGAATATGGTCGATCTTGTGGTACCTGCGCACGTCCATTCACCGTCTTTCGATGGAATCCTGGTGCTGGCGCACGATTTAAAACCACGGTTATATGCCAAACCTGTGCCAAAATCAAGAATGTCTGCCAAACGTGTCTCCTTGACCTTGAATACGGTTTACCTACTCAAGTTCGAGACACAGCCCTCGCTTTTCAGCATGAAGCGCCCACAAGTGACATTAATCGCGAGTATTATGCACAGAACATGGAGAGCAAGGTGAGCCTCTAATATCCTTTGATCAAATTTGTATGCTGACCTATAGCAGCTAGAGGGTAACAAATCTGGTTTGGACTCAGGTCGTGCATCCTCAGCAGGCAAGGAGATGTTAAAGGAATTGGCGCGGAGTGACCCGTACTACAAACGTAACCGGCCACAGATCTGCTCATTTTTTGTGAAAGGGGAATGCAATCGCGGAAGTGAGTGCCCATATCGGCACGAGAAACCAGCCAACAACGAGTTGGCGCACCAGAACATTCAGGACCGCTACCATGGGCGAAATGACCCTGTTGCACGCAAGATTCTGGCAACTCACGCAGAAAACCGGGGGTTGAAACCCCCAGATGATGTTACCATTGTAAGCCTAGTCTAATAATTGACATTACGCCTTCTTCAACCCCCTGGTCTAGACATCTATATTCCTCTCTAGCCTTTCTCCTAATTCAACGGAGCTCAGCATACGGACTTGTGTATTGCAATCACTCCCCACTGTAAAGCCTACACAGATAAAATCTGTTGTGCACGTCGCAAAATCACGGTTCGTTCCCTTATTTTCGAATTCGCATTGACACTCAATCCGACCTAAATTAGGTGTGCATTTGTCAACTTCAAAGAGAGAGCTGATGCAGAATCAGCTGCTCAGGCTTGGGCGCATGGACTCGAGATCGATGGCGAAACGGTTAGCATCAAATGGGGCCGGAGTCGCTCTGGCAATACAAAATTCACGAGCCTTCTTCCGACTCCATCCACGGTCATCTCATCGTAATCATAGCTGGTCTCTTTTTGAATGCATGTGTAATTTATCATATTGATTGTGATTCAATTTCAATGGATCATTCAACTCATTCTTGACCGACCGGAGTAACATCCTTATCGTGATGTAACGTCGAACATTTGTTCTTTGAATAGCTGGAAATCTGAAGCAACCAATTTACCCGGTACTTTTTATACTCAGACAAGTAGTCCCCCGAGAGTAACACCGAATAGCCATGTTGCGACAGGAAAAATTCCTGAACCACCGGTGATCGCTCTTCCTAAATTGACCAGGCCGGGCCCCGCTATATGCAAGACACAATAAGTTCATGCTAAAACATAACCCAGAAACTTACGACATATCCCTGCGAGACCCCATCCAATACCAAAAAGAGATGCACCTGCGACGAGCTTCCTATTGATTGGCCCCCCCTTGGGAATAGACCAGCGCCCTCCAAGTAGAGGCTTCTCGGAACCACGAAAGAGATGATATAATATAATGGATGTAGGCAATGCACCCGCTGCAAGAAATGCGAGAGAAGGGTCGAAAGAAGGATTCAAAGGGAGGCTGAGGAAGGACAAAACTCTTGTTGACTCGCTCAAGTTAGAAAAGCGAAGGGCAAGGGCAAACTCGAAACCTGTTGCAAGAAAAACAAGGAGACGAAGGGTGGATTGATAATCTCGTGGAGTAGACACGGCTTCAGCTGGGCGACTGGTAATAACCTGAACAGAGATATGATGAATTTCATAGCCAGTATGTATGATAGAATAACGTGCAAGAGAACTCAACAGTGTTGATACCGCTACTTGGATACCCAATAAAGCCCGACCATTGGTGCCTAGAGACCAGTCCATGATTTCAGCAAAGGGAAGTTTGGCTGGTAAGAGCTGAACTGTGATGACAGCGGTGACAAAGAATGTCAGAGTGGCAACAAGAGAACTAGAGGCCTGGATCGAAAGCATAATCTATATCATTCATAGAAACCCATACCGGAGAGAGAACCGAGACAATCCGCATATCATATGACTGCAAATGACTGTTCCAAAAAATGAATAGGAAGTGAGTAAACGAGCATTTACCCAGATGTACAACCGTTAGAAAGCTGGGGTCAGTTAGTAAGGGGTTGGAGGCACGGAAATTCACTAGTATTCACTTTTGAGCCCAACCCAACAAGAATGCCGGAGAGTGCGACGCGGCCAATCCCATGCGGGAAGGGTGACGGCCCATGTCCTTCCAAGAGCCCAATGAATGCGCCTCCTAAGATAAGGCCAAGAACGGCGGATGCAGGCTCCTTTCTGCCAAGAACAGCGCCGTGAACGAAACCAGATATCCCAAAAACGTCACCATTAAGTATCAAAAGGGCATGGACAGGGAGAGAGAGGCCAACGCCGCCTATAAAGGACCGTAAAGGCGTAGGAAAAGACATGGACTGAAAGATTAGCCGCGATATGACATCTTTAAGACTGAGTATGTACTTATTTATTAATTTTTTGCATCAAGTTTCACCCACATCATGTTCTTAGATTACTTGTCAATCACTGCTATTGATAAGCGTTGCACGTGAGCGCCTGTCGAGGTTTGGGTCCCCGCTATGGAAATGGACCACTCTGCGTAACGGGTCACAGATAGTAACCATCGTTTGTTCGAATGGGACAGGATAGTCCAACTGGTTCGTCGTATGCACAATTCCGACAAATCATCAGCTACCCGTATAAGACGATCTTTTCTGGAGGTGTGGCCAAGTCATAGGCAAAGCTTCAGTACAAAAGCACTTCAGTTTTCAGTCGCAAACGTCTCAGATCGCACGAAGAACACTTTAGGTCCCCTCAACATTGTTGCCTGATGCTAAACTAGTCATTGAGACAAATTACGAATTGCTGTTGAGGGGATGCGGAAGCTAATTGAGAAAGAATATAGCTTTGGAGGATACTGTCATTTGCCATGACATGAAGTGCTTTTGAAGACTACACCTACTTTTCCAACTGAAAAAAGGAACAGGAATTAGTATAATACATATGAAGAGACTTCATACCTTCTCTCGATAAAATCGAAGTTGCTGAGGTGGAAAACATGTAAAAGTATGGAATCAGAGCAAGTCCCGTGAACTACATGAGCTCAGTGATATTATCAGCCAAACACTTTGATACCTACATAGTGTCTTAAATCTAGTTTTCTGATCACAAGGCATACATACGGCAATGAATATCTTTCTGTTGACAGCAGAGAGCATGAAAATTTGTGGGCCACTCGGACATACTAGGGGTATTTGCACACACTCAACCGAGGTAGTTCCTCTTGTGTATGAGACATTCTATTCTCAGCAACTGTTTGGCGGACCTATAGATAGTTAGGCAAGGTAGAACAAAATACCTTTCTTTCTCTCAAAAATTCAATGCTGACTGGACGAGATTAGAGTTGATCCCACAAGTCTGCCGTCCGCTTTCCAGAGAATCAATGAAATAGCATGAGAGACTAGTCCAGGATAAAAATACTATTTATGAAGATATTTAAGTGGTTCTAAATACCTAACCTCCCAGTCCAAAACCTGTGAGAAGCGGCTGCAAGGATCAATTGATCAGAAGTATGACAAAGAAACAATACAGGGTAACCAACTTTCAAGTCAGAGGCATCTATCGGGCATGGAAAATTGAACTTGTTTGAAATCACAGGTGAAATTGTTATAATCAGTATTCGTATCGCCAGCTGGAACACGGCGCATAAGAGCGTCTTTTACAAGGTGAACATGCAGGGTACCGTACCGAGATTTTATAATCGACCTCGATGTTGGATTTTGGGCCGGTTGCACCACATTTTGATGCTAGGTCTCGTATGATAAGACCTTGAGGGTCATCGCTCGACTTGTAAGTGATATTGAATGGAAAGGTCCAATTGGTAAGCTGGTTGGCCTCGAAGACCACATTCTTTGAATCGCCTTCACCAACTTGGGTATTGTTTATGGGGTAAAATATCTGGTGCAGAAATCGGGATATGTCCTTCAATCCACACATTATTAGACATACATCAGCTTTAATTTCCTTGAAATCGACTGAGAAATAATTTGGATTGTCAACACTTAAAAAGGACCATCAGTTAAGAGAAGGGCGAAGAAATGAAGACCAACGATATGTTAACACCAAGGTTAATGGCAATGCCATTATCAATCAGTTGTATCTGATTGCAACTGAGATGAGCATGATACAGGCGGAAAGTTTGAGGTGCTACTCACTGCACTCCCGCCTTTCGATATTGTATCGACACCTCCTATAACGACGTCGGGAGGGCGTATCCACTGAGTCACATAGTAAGTTTATCAATAGACTGGTATTCAGACAATGAATTACCAATGCAAGTGAAAGGATTATACATATGAATATGAGGATTACACTCATCAAGGTGCAACAAAAGAACCGGCACAAACACCGTCCACGGCCACCCTTACTTGTATGAGACGGTGACAGGCAGAGGGCAGCGGGTGGAAACTCACTCTTGTCCACAGATTACCCTGATTTTCGTATCTGTAGTTCCTCAGTGCACGAGGTGTCCTCCAGGTGGAATTTAGCCGACTTTTAGATCCTGGATGAATTATAACGACTTACTTCTCTCTAAATCCACTGGTCTCAAGTGTATTTTCTTTAAATCCTTGTCCGAAGGCCCCATTTCCGGCACGTTGTGACTGGGGTCGTTTCGGAGGGTAGTAATTTGCATATTGTGATTCATCGCTATATCCAGCCCCATACGCATCATACGACGAGCCAATTCCCTGGTCGTACGTCTGATGAGGCACGTAAGGGTTGTAATCTGCGGTGGGCTCGTTGTAAGGAGGCTGGGACTGGAGGCGGGCAGGTGGATGGTCATATGGGTCTCGGAAAGCCATCGAAAAATGTCGTGGACTGAACGATGTTGAATCTTCTGAAGAAACAAATATCCAAAGTTCTGACTTCAAACAAGATGCAAGTCAGAGCAAAGGAAGTCTCCAAAACAATGTGGGGAGTGGAACTGCGGGTTGCTTGTTTTGGAAGACTTAGTCACAAAACACCGCCTCTCTGCACCCACATCACACCACGCCGTTTCCAACGAGCAAATGAGCGTGATAATTCAAGCTCCAAGTCGAATGAAATATACAAGGCACCCAAAATAAGGCAACCGTAAGTAATGAGTTAACATGAGTGATAAGTACAAAAGCAGCATGTACAAGTCTAAACCATGTATCTTCGGAAGCATCTCCAGGTTGACTTCAAGTAAGAAAAGGCACCCTTTGTCCTTCACTAGTGTCCGCTTGCCGTGCTCGAAATGGCGCCCTTGTACCTGCTGGGAAGAATCTTTGAGGTCCATTTCCCATCGGTGCTTTCAGTACTTGGTCCGTCGAAGTAGATGAAGCAAAATGTTGAGCTCGAGCGTGGAGACCGTTTGTTCCTGAAGAGCTATAGCCTGTGTTTCCAAAAGAAATCTGATCATTTTGCCCAGTCTGAGGTCCAGATTGGCGTGACCTCGTCAATTGAGGAGAGGTCCCGGCCAAGTCACGTTGTTGTTGATCAGTGTAGCCCGAAGGTGGGTCCTGTGTTGGAATGTGACGAGTGGTTTGAACAGAGCCCTGAGAAGTCCGTGCGGTCCTAAATCTTGCCGGAGTGGGAGGCGGAGGCATAGCTTGATTCTGTGCAGGATGTTGCTGGGATTGCACTTGTCGTTGCTCTGGATTTGGTTTGATCCTCTTGAAGTTTTGAGCGGTAATCTGACCGTACGTAAGTTGTGGACGGTGAAATTGAGGTGTCGTTGGAGGGACATAAGAATATTTGCTAGAACAATGAGTATATGCACACTCATGTCAAATCACACGGCAGACTTTACTTGATGAATGAACTTGCAGGTCGAGGTTGTGGTCGAGCAACAGAAGGTGACTTCCGCTCGTTTGCTGAAGGAGGAATGTGTATATTCTCGACGCCATTTGAGTTGAAGTTCGGATGTATTTGGCCGTGAGGGAGTGTCAGACGGTTCGGTCCTATTGGAGTGACGATAGAACGCGGACTAGAGGTAGTCGCATGAGCTCCCAAATGATCATAGCTATATGTCATGAATAAATGGGTAAGTTTCGCTGCCACAAGCTCACAAAGGCGGTCCGGTGGGTGGCCGCTTGCCATTGGCATTCAAACCGTTGAAAACTTCTTGCTGGTCTGGACGGGATTCAGTAACGGGGTATTGGGTTTTTCCCATGTGTTGTCGTAGACGATTGTTTTCATCTTGGAGTTGCTCATTGAGTCTAACGATGCATCAGTCACAGAATGGATGAACAGACGTCTGCGAGGAAGCAAGTACTTCTTGAGTTCTCCAAGATCATGCCTCAGTCGCTCAATAAGCACCCTCTGTTGTTGATGTCGTGTCCTATGGTGCCGTATCTGTGCAGCCATCGTTTCATGTTGAAACTGAAGAGCCGGATGAAGTAGATTTCAACAGGCTGAAGGATTATGTGTACCTTAGCTGCATTGGCGACTGAATCTAGAGCTATAGGAACTGGTTGAAACCATTCTGACATTGGTGCTTCCATCTGTCGTACCGTCATGTTAGCTTTCAGAACAATGGGTGAGAATTTTATGAATTAGAACCTCGCGTTGCAAAGGTGCGAGCTGTATTCCTGGAGACCCGCATATGCTACAACTCTGATCCGCATCTCCATGGGCATATAATTGACAAGCCTAGCAGAGGCTGTGAATGACGTACTGAGATGGTTATTGCAGACGATATGTCCACATTCCGTGAGCCAAAATGGAACAGTTGTGCCAGAAGGCAGTGTAAAGGGTAGTTGACATCGCCCGCAGTTTGCAAATTCCCAGAAGTCATAATCAGGCTGGGTGGCAGCAGCAACAGCAGACATGATAACACTTGAGGCTTGAAGGTGAAGCGAGGCCTAGGTCAAGTAAAATTATGTCATAGATTGTCAAAGTGTCTGATGTAAAACGGATTATCCCTTTTGTCCGCATGGATGCTCAGTCGAAGCCTGATTGGCGGAAACAAAGTATGGGCGGCTCAATGACTTAGATACCATCATTTAACTAGAGATGCTGTTTCTTACAAACCTGTCATGCTGTGTGGCTGCTGTGGAGGCTCAACTTAAGCGCCAGTCAATACTTTCATTCCACTATCGTCTCGCACCATTTCTGCACCATGGGCGTCGAAGACCAACGAAAGAAACTTATGGCTAGCGGCCCAACGTGGGGAGACCGACGATCTGTTCACGTGGCCGGCGGGCCGCCCGAGGGGCCCAACTCAGATGACAACCTCTGTCGCTGCGACGTCGAAGTATTAACACCTATCGCTCTCATGAACTATGTTGATTCACCCCCACATCCTGTTTCACGCATTTCCACTCGTGAATGGACCTTCAGTGACATCCTTAACAAGGGCAAACGATTCCGTCAAGTCCCCCGGGTCGTGTTAAAGGAGGCCTCTAAAGCTATCATTCAATTCGATAGAGATGGGGTTCCCCTCATTATAGAAGGCCTTCACGAAGAACCCAATTGGCCAAAGGAGGAATTTCATCCAGACTGGTTGAAAACCCACGGACCCAAGGGTTTGTACATGTCGTTTCCGACAATTCTATTTGTTGAAACGCTCCTTCCAGAAATTAGTGTTCGAAATGTCTATAGTAGAACTGACAAAACCATGCTACTTGACCAGTTCATCGACCTATGCCGTTCGACATCAACCTTTGCATTCCCGGAAGGTGGGTTTGGTGTCAATCCTAGATTTTTCTCAAAAATTTTAGTAGAACAGGAACGATCTTATGGTAAAGACGCGGAGTGTCCTGAAAAATGGGCAGAATGGCTCCGAAATTCAAAAGTCGTTCCTCTGTCTCTCATACCAGACAGTGCTGAGGATCTGTTGGTCAGCTACACCCCTCCTTATACGAAGATCTTGCCCATTAATTGTATTATTTTATCAAACTGATTGCAGTCGTCGCGGCATGTCGAGACTTTGATGTGTTATATTGGTGTAGGGGACACTTTTACTCCATGCCACAAAGATCTCTGTGCTTCATCCGGTCAAAACCTGATGTGCTATACAGAGATGGATGGTTCATCTTTTTGGTTCATGACTAAAGGCGCGGATGCTCCCGAAGCCTCCAAATATTTTCACGAATTGGAGCAAGAACTGGACCACGAGACGCATGTCATCACCATCGAGCAGCTTGCCAAAGCTCCCTTCGATGTGTATATCGCTGAGCAGAAATTGGGGGACTTAGTCCTGGTTCCACCTCGAAGCTGTCATCAAGTGGTGAACTATGGAGGTATCACCATTAAGACCTCTTGGTCACGAATGACTTTGAATGGGCTTGAAATTGCCTATTACCACGAGTTACCCATCTATCGAAGGTACGCTCCTTCCCACATGTCGAAATGATATGCTTCTAACATATCTATCACTAGAGTGTGTCGGCCGGAGATATACCGAGTTAAATCAACCATTTATCAAACTCTCGTCAAAAGAAAAGATATTCTGCTTTCATTGAAGAGAAATTGCAAACAAAGCCAAGCTGTGCTAGCACCTAAGATTGGGGACAAGAAGCTTATATCAACAACTGAAAGCTTACTCAAATTATTTGACTCCGTGCTGCTTGAAGAATCTCCGAGTCCTCATCGTCGTATTCATTGTTTACAACCCATGACGCAAGTGACAGCATCTGCTACTTCCCTTGCATCGACAGTCATCGACCAAATAACTTGTGATTTCTGTGGAGCGGACGTGTTTCAAAGCTTTTTTGAATGCCTCAGTTGTGTCAATGGTCCTCAAGGTTCAAATAGCTTAAAGGCCAAGCATGGAGATGGTTTTGTTATATGTGCCGGCTGTTACATCGAAGGTAGGAGCTGTAAATGCGGCAATATGGACCCCATACAGTGTCGTCCATTTCAAGGACTCCTTGATATCCGTAATAAGGTGGCCGTGCTGCTTTCAGCGTACAAACCATATCCAATTCCTATGCTTGAAGACAAGTGAGTGAGCATTTTTCTGGTGTATTCGGGTATTTTGATGCATAAGATGCAGATCTCCCGCCTTTGCTCCAGGATTATTCAAAGCTGCTTGTAAGCTTCAAGAAGTACGCAAAGATATCAAGGTTAGTGTGAAGTCGTGATGTATAACTTGGAGGTACTCATACCATGCATGTATTATAGCGTGAAGAGAGGATCTGTTCCACGAATGTGCCTGGATCTCGGCATGCCGTTCCTTGCTCTTGGCTCCTGAATTGCAAACAATGCCACCGAAGTAGATGTTTTACTCATATCCTGATGTCGCAAAAGCTTCATGCTGCGGACGCTCTTCTAATTCATGCTTCTGATTCATCGCATGAAGAGCACCACCGCCACCATGGTAGCTCGCTCCAGAAATACGAGGAGGGAAGAGATGATTTCCTCCAGACTCAGCGAGTGGGATCCAAACCGGATCTTACACAGCAACGTGTTCGTATCGCTGAGCAATACCGTACCTGTAAGCCCATCAACTCCGCCTTCGTACAGGCAGGATGGTATGATGTCCATATACAATTGGCGCCTGTGAGTAGGATAATGGTAATTCCAAGTGCTGATTCAAATGATTCTGCAGGTGATCTTCGAGACCAATGACAAAAGCGAGGGCGGCTTACAAAACCCACCGGCGTCAGATTCTACTCCACCTCTATCCCCGTTAACAGAAATAGACAGTCCTCTTCCTCTGCTTGACATCACGGCGTCTGCAGTTCAACCGACAACTACCGCTATGTTTCCCTCGTTAAAACGCAAACGCACTGTTCTGGATTTTGTAGCTGTGCCCAAACGAAACTACAAGGCCAGAGTATCCGACAGACCGGTTTCGATCATTCCAGGACCTGAACCCAACCAATCTCAGGAGCTTGACCCCGATATCCAGGTAGATCAGGCAGAGCATTTCATCCATCGGTCATGTCTCATGATTCCACGATTGCTTCACAGTTGATTAGCGGTGATCTATCCACTTCAGGCAAAGTCACAAACAATATGGTCTGTGAACTAAACCAGGGAGTTGTACAGGTGTGATGGTCTATCGACTGGCTCGATATGTACCTTTGACGGTCACGATGCAGACAGATCCTCTTTCACCGCCAACCGACCGGTGTACTAGGAATTCACATAAGTCAGACTCAATTTCCAAGAGGCCACTCATTTCTTCATGTTCAGAAGTCACTTCTATGGCTTCTACACCGTTTCTCTCTCAGGGAAACGGGATTAAAAAACATAAGTCCAAGAAGTGCCAAACTCTCCCATCATCACCAACAACTCCTATGTTGTTTTCGACCTTTACTGCGTCTCATACAACCTCTTCGCCTCAAGCTGCGAAACGACGGCAGACGAGAGACATGACTTCCAGCGATGAAAGCGAGAACACAAGACTGCATGGGACTTCTGTGACTCCAAAGAGTCCAGAGCAGGCCTCAGGCCTGATCCAAGTTGAGGAAGAAAGCCAACGAAAATCGACAGTTGTGCGCAAATTTCCACGTTTTAAAAAAAACTCCCGAACTACGAGACAAGTGTCAGATGAAGCGTACCAGTCATCTTCGTCCACATATCCGCGGTCGACCCCTTTGGATGCTTTCGATTTGACCCATGACCTTGACAGCGTAGTGACTGAGAGCCACTCTGCTTTAGTAGCCTCGAGTATCGATACTCCTACTGAACCAACACCGTCCGTCAATACCATCAACAAGAACGTACCGCAAGCAGCACAGATCACTTCTACAGGTAATGACGCATTGGACAAGGCAGTCAAGGATCTTGCGGATGCAGTAAGAACTATTTCCCAGCTACGGCATATTCCGCCTCCAACTTCTGATACCAACTCTGCTTTTGCAACTGCATTGGGTACCGTATGGAAACATTTTCTCTCTGGCTAATAGCGTTACTTACAAAGTATCAGTCACTCACAAATCATCATTCTCAATCCACGGTGCGCCAACAATTAAGGGGTGTTATCATGTTTGTACTGAATGGACGACTCTTAGATCTTACCACCGGCACCTGGATGGTTTCAAGTATGTCATACTATTTTATTTCCTCCCTCTCCCCTTGCCCCCTTTCTCTGACATCTCGTCAGGAAGGTCATATCCCCTTCTTTGTAAGTCTACTACTCCTCCAGCGAGCACATCTGATAGAAGGCATAGCAGCCATACCCCCTGTCATCTCCAAGGCAGTGGTCGACGTACAGATATCCTCAATCGTCACGTTACCGTGATGGGCGCTTCTATGGGGTATCACGCTTTGAGGGTAAGTGTGCCTCACAACATCAGCATATTTAACGTGACAAGTTCCAGGAGGCTCGAGTTTGCGGTCTCCCGCTAATCATGGTCACTTTTCACACTCATATTACCCAAGTATGGTCATTCTATGATCGATACCTCGACTCGAGCTCAACATTCACAGATGGTGCAATTATAAGACCTGGTCCTGCTTACTACAATAGAAGACACGATTCTTATCAAGAGGATCACATGCGACGTCCAAATGATCATAGTTATCCTCGCCGACCTTGGCGCGATTTTTCTCGGGAGAGATCGCCACGTTTGGGATTTGACAATGTGCAACGTCGTCAGAATTCGTTCAATAATCGGTCATTTGTGAACTCCTATTCCCGAATGAGACGTGGAGAAAGTGATCCTGATACGCTTCAATACGGTCGTCCGACAGGGTTTGCTCCTCGGGCAGGATTAAGTGGAGTGAAATCCTTATCATATACCCCTCGAGATCAAGGCGCCGACCATGAAGCCAGCATTCGAACCAGCAATACCGGCCGAAATCCTACCGACGGTGATGAACATTCTTCACCCTGGCACTTCCCACAAGCACCATCATCGTCTCCGCCGAAATCACCTATTGATTGTTCATGGGAGAGGTCGTCGAGTTCCCCAGTACAACAATCACAAGAATCCTCGTCTCCTCGCAATATGACATTACGTGTGTTATGAACAAATCTGTGTCTTTATCCCATCTAAAATGTGTCTACAGCGCTTGTAGATTCTGAGAACGATTTTGTTGAACGCCACAGTTCTCCCATAGATTGTAAGTGAATTAGCTACGCTACGATTCTGTTATATCTTATGCTGATAGTACAATCAGCTGCGAATTGGGAAGATTATTACGAGCAGGAAGATGCCATCATTGACAAAGAAGTTCCCAGGATCGAGCCCTCTACTAAGCCTCGGAATATTGAGTTTTCATCGTATACTACCCTGCATGGTGAATTATTTGCTCACCCTCGTGGATCTATGATTTACGATCCCATCCAGAAAACCCATGGGCTAACTAATCAAGGACTTGGTCATCTTTGTATTGTAGTTTTCAAAAAGGACCCCGCCTCTACACCTTACACCTACTTTCTGTTTGCTTTCTCTGTTGAATTTGCTTGTTTTATGTATCTGATTCCACCAGCCAAGGTATATATTTCAGGTATGTGCAGCAACCCCAGAGAAAAACATTACGGAAAGGACAACTAAGGGTATCGAATATCAGGCAGGGAAAAATATGATAACATAAGCCGGATGAGTGCGTGTCAGTCGAAAGAGCCAATGCGAAGAGATTATAAGTGTAAAATATGCAAGAAGAGCAAGATCGTCAACACCGACACGTCAGAAGTCTGAATAAACTTGATTTAGGTTGAATGTCGTCAATTTGCTGTTGACCATTGTATCCATCTCCGTGTGAGATACCAGCCTCACCAGCTCGGGCACGCACGTTGCTAACAGCAGGAGGGGCAACACCGATACTGGATACCATAGGTGATGCACGTCCGTAGGGCTGCTGAGTTGCATATCCATCATCGATACCGTCTCGAGCATACTCGTACCCTCCAGTGCTTGGATTAGCATAGGGATGCCCTGTTCCGAGTGGTACATTCAATTGTGGCGTGGTAGGGTGAGGGGTAAATTGACCAGGTGAAGAGATACCACCAGGAACGAGGGGGTTAGCTCGACGCTTTGAACCATGGCGAACCAACGCAGGCGACGGAGGTACAACGTTGCCTGCCTGGGACCGCCGACGATCGGGCTCGCGATCCCTGCGACGATCTTGCAGCCCAGGTTGCATCTGTGGAATCAAGGGGCTCGATCCGTTCTAGATCAGTCATCAGGAGTAATGTACATGTAATTTAGAATAGACTACGCACTGTAGGAGCTTCCCAGCCCTTCCCACCTATTTGGCTGGCGTGAGTTCAGCATCGTAGGAATGAATAGAAGAACTTCACCGTTTAATAGGTTCCAATCGAAGAGACCGTCCTCAATGTCAACGCTGCTCTTCAGGACCTTTGCGAACAGTTCCCTCAAGAAATCATAGTCAGGAGTTTCTTCAAACCCGAGCTTCCGCACGTAATTCAAGTATATCCCGAATTCCTCTAAAGATGATGAACCATCAGAACGAGTATTACCCCTGACACTTTTCTTACCAGGGAAGCCGTCACACAGTTCCTTGATCGGGGTCGTCTGCTTTTTCTCCCCAATCTTCTCGTATTTCTGCTTGTTGGTAGCTGCCTTCAGGCCCTGCCACGGTAGACTTCCCCGCAGGAAGTACATGAAAACGTGACCGAGGGCTTCCAAATCGTCTCTTCGAGACTGTTCTGATTAACAGCAGATGATGAGCTACGTTACCCAAAGACAAAAGAAGATAGTTGACCTCTCCCCAAATGAGTATTGATACTCATGTACCGTGCCGTTCCGCTGAGACTCTTGCGCTCTCGATACGGAATGTGTTGCTTGGTTTTCGGATCCCGATACTGTTTCGCCATACCAAAATCCACAACGTGAATAACTAAGTAAAAAATCAACCTTATGAGATGGGAAAGGACATGACAGTCCCACAGGACTAACCATTCGCTCCCTTGGTCCCAGGACGACCTATGAGGAAATTATCGGGCTTAATGTCGCGGTAGATTAGGTTCTTTTCATGAATAGTTTGTACTCGAGAAATCTGAGTAACAGTGTCAGGTGTATGCGAAGAGTTCCAAAGAAAGTCAAGCAAACCATTTGCCGTGCCGCCATGCACACCGTCTTTATTGAGAATTTGCGACCACACATGTCAAAGAGGTCCTCCAAACTAGGGCCGAGTAGGTCAATTACAAGTATATTGTGGAGCCCTTCTTGACCAAAATGATATATCTGAGGGATGCCGGCTACAATGAGGTGAACAAAGGGCAACCATAGCATGGAATGTTGTACTAACTGCAACCGGCTAGGATACGATAAGAACGACATTCATCTCGTAGCTGAGGAGCCTCCGCCTTCCTGGGTTCCTACAAATGGATTTAGCGATACTCCACTGGAAGGTGATTGAATAGATACGGACAAATTTGATGGCGACGGTCTGTGAGTTGAGAAGATTGGTCCCTGCCGACACTAAGCATGAGCAGTGTTGGCAGATATGATGAGGATACAAATACCTTCGAAGATGACACCAAAAGACCCTTCGCCAATTTTCTTGCCCACGCGATAATGGACACCTACAAGATTAGCAGTGGATGAAGAATGAGGATGAGAGGACATTGAGGAAGAAAGGAAAGAGGGATGGGAGGAAGAGAAAAGAAAGGAATGGCCAGCGGTGCGGCCTCTTAGTTGGCTGCAGCGACGAAACGAGCTCCCTTCGGTTAACTCCGCCAACAACTTTAGGCCAAGCGCAGTAGGTACTTATTCAAACAACTACCAACGACAGGATTTTCTTAACAAGGTCTATTAGCGGCTGCCCTTGCAACCACACTCCCAGTCCAGCTGTTGCTGCTACCAGTCCTGCAAAAAGCAGTCGCCTTCTCACTCTTTCCCGTCGCTGCTCCGTCTTCCACGCCTCCGCACCAATACCGATAAATTCATTCCATCGTGGCCACAGTGTCAGCCACCAGAACAATGTAACCGGGCCAGGAAACGTCGCAACAATCTTCGTCTGCTTCTGGCCCCCCACTTGATAATACGAATTACAATCAGTCCAGACAGACCGCGCGAGTCTGTTTTGTAGCCATGTGTTGTACTTGTCTGTAGCTTCTTCCCTGACCTCGAACGATTTGGCTTTGCCGGCCAGGATGGGCTTTATCAGTTGAACTGCTAGACAAATCTTCGGGCCGTTAGTTTGTACCTTATCACCCGAATTGGGATTGGTCATGCGTACCTGTGCCTCCTGACTGAAGATGACCGAAGCGTGTCCAGTCGCAACGTTAGGCCCTAGTTATCCGTCAGCCTCGCCCAAGTATGACCACTGAGTTTTGATACCGAGAAGCATGAAGAAATTTGGGAATCCTGGTAAGCAAGTACCGAGGTATGCCGCTGCGCCTCCTTGGGATGCGTAATATTCACGCACGGACAATTTCTTTCCGCGGATATCTAAATCGGCCGTCTCCTGTCAAGGACTAAATAAAGTGTAAATCTGGCGCGTGTGCGTGAGTGCTTACTAAAGAGTACCCAGTGCTAAAGATTATCACATCAAAGGGTATAACTTTGCCCGATTTCAGTTCAATTCCTTCTTCTACCACGTCCTTGATAGCATCCCACGAAAGCGAAACATTGGGTCTGTGCAGAGTCTCTAGATAACCAGGATCTACTATGATACGCTTACATCCCGGAGCTGCTTAGGCATCAGTATATTATATAGAAGGACCGAAGATCATCGCACCATACGTGGGAATAAGAGATTGCACCAGATCTTTCGGAGCAGTCCGTTTAATATAGAAGCTCAGGAACTTTGATATTGAATCAGTCAATGTTTGCAACCATTAAGAATGCATTGACATACCTTTCGTGCCAGGGCTACGAGCATTCGGTTGTCTTTACGGAAGACTAAAGATGATATATCAGACTAAAGAAAAGATGAGTGAGAACGCATAAGGTGGTAGAAATGAGGCGGAAGACGAACCGTGGCCATAATCGAATTCCTATACCATCGCATAATGAAAGGGACGTGTGCAAAGATCCATTTGATCCATGACGAATAACGGAAGTTGGCCTATAAAGAAGCACTGTCAATTTTCGTTCTGCAAATAAAACGTTAATTACTTACACGAGGCATATACCATTGTGGCGTCCTGCAGAAGTTGGTCACATTAACGGAGGGATCGGCGGATATTTCTGGAATGATTTGTGCACTTGAACAGAATATACGTCAAAATCGTTAGCGACCGCGACTGCAAGAAGCTTTCATACGCAGAACATCCATTCCCAATGACAGCGACGCGTTTTCCCCTCAAGTCGACGTCATGTCTCCATTGCGCAGAGTGCCATACAGATCCACGGAATTTCTCAACTCCTTTGATATCCTTGGGGAACAAAGGGTCCATGAATCCACCAATGGCATTAATCATAATTTCTGCATCTATTTGCTTCATTTGGCCTGTAGCGACCTCCTTCACCGTCAGATGATACAATTGGGCCTCAGAGTCCCATTGAGCAAAGACAACCATGTGCCCTAGTTGGGTATGTGACGGCAGGTCATGCTTGTAATACAAATCCTCCCAGTAGGCGCGAATCTCGGGCTGGCCGACGTAGTAGCTCGACCAGTTCGGATTGAGGTCTGTTGACAGACTGTACCAATGTCCAGGCACGTCAGAACCACACCCCTAGATCCAGATACGGTGAGCATAGGAACGGGACACGACCAAAAACTCTAACTGGGTATGTGTTATCCTATTAGAATGTGTTGAGTTAAACATGAGGCTTGTAAGATACAAAAATCACACACCCTCCATGTTCCACCGACTGCAGTCGCTTTCTCATAGATCTTGCCTTGTAATTACTATCACATGTTAACCAGTCTTTCAGAATACTCAACACACCGTAAAGTTCTCAAATCCAAGTTGCCTCTTCAACTGAATAGCCGCTGATATTCCCCCAAGGCTACGATTATGGAACCACAGATAAACATCGGAGATACATGGTGAATTGAGGAGCTTACCCAGCACCGACGATGGCTATTCGGGGAACTTGATCAGACGAAACCATAGCTGAAAATCTAGAATTTGAAAATAAGCGATCCATTGAAGTTGGACCTGATATGTACTTCCCTATCCCACTTTAACCGACGTCAGGCGTGTTGATAAACACATGAATGGAGGGAGATGCAGTCACACCATATTTAACAGCCATAATTGAGACCACATGGGCAGGGACAGGTCAAGTGCGTCTTCCAATCATTCACATGATAGATATCCGCAGTCGAGTATGTACTTTTGTAGAAGTCAGCGCTCACTGAGATACATGTCAAACGGAGCCTCTTTAACAAGCGGCGGCTGCCTTGAAGATACATGTCAAACCAAGGTTTCTTGCAAATGGTCCGGTTTTTGCACGGTCATGATACGGAGAAATGAATAGAAGTCACTCGTCCCCACAGACCCGACAAGGGCCAAAAACATCAACTTTAGAAGGTGTGTTTTGAAGGTGATATCACAACAAGCATAGCAGAACAGTAACAATGAGCACTAAGGAAAACTGCATACGAAGCAGTCCAATTACAAGCCAAGGACAGGGTGTCAAACTTTGCAGTTAATAAGACGCCCAGCCCAAGTCTAAGATGTTACAAATCAAAGGATTACTAAATACCATAGTGTATTAGCGCAACTCAAAGCTTGAGCCTATGCGCTCAGCGTCATGAAAAAGTGTCAACTGTTGATAGCTGCTTATGATGGTCGTGTCAGTGCATGAGGCAAGGCAATATGCGGGACTCACGGCTCTGAATTCCTGTGGTAATAGAAACCGGTCATCCGGGCAGCTGGAGGGCTTCGGGAAGCCAAGGACGGAACCCGCTCAGCAGCACGACGAGCGGTGTATTCTACAGAGTTTCGACGCGGTTGTCGAGGAGGTTCAAACTTGGACGTTGGGTCGGAAGAAGACATCTCGACATTCTCTGGAGTAGCTGGTAGCTGGTGGGTAGTTGACCTTGCATTATTTGACCTCTGCGGGGGAGGGGGATTGAAGTCGACACAGATGTAATAAAAGCCTACAACAAAGGCTGTAAGGATGCTGTACTGATGGTTATAAATATATGATCTGCTCACCAGCAAAGCTGGCACCGTTGATCTCTGACACACGGTGATTCGGGACCAGAAACCTCTCTTTCCACCTCATGAAGACTATACTGCGGTCTCGATCGGCAAGCTTCATGTGGGGTCGCTTGAGCTCGTCTCTGATGTCATGGAAAGCGGGGAAACGACTCCAGTGGGTGAGGTCTTCTTGCTCGGTGGCGCCCCAGTTTCGGGTCAAGAAACCGTACCTGGTGCCGATGATTTCAGCATCAAAGTAAGTGGTGAGGTCTGGATGGTCGTCGGTAAGGCCGCGTATCCGTAGGTAACCACATAGGTGTGAGGAGGCAAAGTCGACATCCTGACTGCTGTGAAGCGATGGAAGGGAGAGAAAACGGAAAGACACATACGACGATAGTGACATCGACATCATAATTGTTCCGACCGCTCTTTTGGATGCCGCGAAAGGTGGCCCCTGGAGAGAGACAGTCGCTGCCGTTGGACCTGACACGGAGACGAGTGATGTCTGTGAGGGGACTTGGGTGCTGGTGGACTTGGGCGTGGCAAGCAAGAGCATGGGAGGGGGCTGCATGGGGCTGAAGAGGACGAGTGTCGGTGGGAGGCAAGGGGATGGAGAGAGACATGGGTTTTTTCTGAGACGGATGTGTGCATGAGAAAGGGGACTGTCTGGGGGACGGGGGGGCATCGACGATCATGTGGTCGTCGAAGAGCGGGGGCGAGGGGAGGGCGGGGGATGGGGTGCACGGGGGGTCTGGTCGATGGACGGGGCGGGGTTCTCTACAAGCGGGGCAGACGGGGCCATTGGGGCCGGGGCAGAGAGACGCTTGGCCATCTGCAAGACTGCAGTGGCAGGCAGAGCACACTTTTGGCTGGGCTGGGCGTTCGGCGGCGGGGGCATCGACGACATTGTGGGTCGGCATGAAAGGCACCTGTGGGAAACAACGAGGCGTCGCGAACCACGCCCACGTGCGTCTCCAGCGCGCTACTCCTCTCCAACTCTGTTCCATTCTTTGCAGCCGTCAGATCTCACCTGTCAACTGACCCAGATCTCCGCATCTAGACCCTCTGCAGTTCTTCATTCATTCCACACCATTCATTCCCAATATTAGCTATCGATATATATACTCTAGCTTCAAGACCACACTTTCTCTGAAGAGCTTGTCGTCGGCCGTTCTTCTACCACTTTTTCCTCATCCTCGGCACCCTCAGGAGATCCTATGCCGTTTCCTTGAACAGCGGCGCCTGCTTCCAGATCCGGGTTCGGCTCGGTCTTTCGCCCCTCACCCTGTCGGATCACGGTACGTTTCAGCGAGTATTTCCGCATGAATAACACTGTAAAGTCTCTAAGTTCTCTCGGTCTCGTAACGGAACACCCGCCAACGAACCCATCACAAGACTGGCGCCAATTATTGGCGTCATAACCAACCAAATCGTACTAATTGAACGCGCATAGGCGTCTATGACTTCAAATCGTGTGATGGGGTCCTGTCAGGGTATCAGTCGCTAATCATTCTGATGTTGTATGAATCACTCACTGGTATATTTTTCAATGCACGGATGCTTTGACTGAGCCCTCCCGCCGACGTGTCGATTGTAGCATTGGGTATTTTGGCCACTTTCTTACTGACAGTCTAATGGTTACATGTCAACAGACAGTACTATCATGTTTAAAAACGACGTACACTGGAGAATATCGCTTGTCCTATCGAGATCCCAACGGTACCGCCAAGAGTTCTGTCATTCTCAGTGATTGTTACATGATCGTTGTTCAAGCGTCAAATACCTGATAAATCCAAATGTTGCGGTACTCGTGGCCATATCTTTGATGGGCATGGCTGCCTGCAATCCAATCAAAGGCGTCTGAAGGAAGTGTTAGTGACATGTGTAGACGCTGTATCTACCCGGCAAAGATACCTGGAATAGGCAACCAAGGCCGAGCGCTGCGATTAAAGGATAAATCTCCTTGACCACCCTGTTTGACGGTCTTAGCTCCTGCTAATGTATGTGGGCTAAAGGCATACTGTGATGATGAACCGTCTAGCATGATCATCAAACCCAAGCCAATCGCAAAGACACCGAACCCAGTCCACATCACTGGACGGTATTGCCCAGTGCGAGAGACGACGATTCCTGAAAAAGCCGAGGTTACCGAAGCTCCGAGAGAATATGACAACATCCTTTGTTTGTACGATGAGTACTGAAACTCGAAATTCACAAGTGCGATCCATTCTTACTCTATTCCCGCTCTAGTTGCCGATGCACCAAGTACTTGATAGTACACCGGAAGATAGTATGCACCTGGTAATATCAAGATTTGAAACTTGTTTGCAGTCCAAATACCACAAATGATCCTTACCAGCGAAAAAGGCAACTGCGTGGAAGAAACAAGTTATCAGAATAATACCAGTCGTCCTTGTCTACGGAAAGGTCCATATCTTGAAACTCCTCGAGCAAGAAAATCTCTTTGAACATACCTGGAACAAACGTGGGGGAACAATTGGAGACCTTGAAGTAAACATCTCATTGACTCCACCGCAGACCAACATTACAACACCAACAACCAAGAGAGCGATAGTTTGCGCCGCACTCCCTGTATGATGCACCATTGAGTTGATTGATTGTGTTCGACAAGATCCAATACTTACAGCTAGTTTCACTAAAATTAAACCCAAGAAGAAGACAGACAATCCCTCCAACGATTAAACCAAGTCCAAAGAAATCAAATTGTTCCATATGTTGTTTTAGGCTCATACCCTGATGAGGATTCAAGTTCAAGAAGAAAAACAAAAGAGCAGCGGCAACTCCGCCAGTCGGCCTGGTGAAGATGAGAAACAGCTTCTCCACTAAATGCAGGATCGTACAGATTTATAAAGAAACACCTGGTACCAAAAAATGTCAATATGCACCCTGAGTAATGACAAGAACTGCAAACCATCGCCATGATACATGATCAGTGAATGCCTGCATCAAGCTTTTTCAGTTTTCTGTAGTGCAAAAACTTTTGATCTCGGCATACTCACACCTCCAAGGAGCGGCCCGACGACACTATTTCAGTCTCATGAGAAAAGTTCAAGGCGGAAAGTAAGATTATCACCTAGCAATGCCCCATGTTGCTCCAATGAAACCACCGAACTTCCCACGTCTGGGAAATTCATGTCAAATATGTAAACCCCGCGAATAAATTAACCTACTCCTGAAGGGGTACAATATCGCTGATAGTGATGTTGACCTGATGACAACGTCAAAAATACGTCATCATTCAAGCAGACCAAATTTTCTGACCAATTGTATGATACCGCCACCTCCTATACCCTGCACGGCTCTAGCAATTATAAGCCATGTCTATTCAATGTAATCAGAACGACGTATGTTGAAACAAATAGCTCTCATACCATAGACTTTGCTCCTCCACATAGAGCGGATCCCAGCTAGCACAAACGTCAATATTGATACTTTGATGTTCTTTGATGAATGCAATACCAAAAATATGAGAATAGCAGTATATAATATAGGCTTTCGCCCTATTAGATCCGACAGCTTGCCGTAAAGCGGAGACAACCTGTTCCATTGTCGAAGGTAAACACATAACAACTAGAAGTTGAAGCCTACCCAGCGGCGGCAAGAAGATAAGCACTACAAGCAAAAATCGGACCTTAGATAACATGGTGAAACACATCAGACATCATGCATACCTTCCGACCCAGCTATAGTTTTTCCCTCCACCAAGTTGGTTTACAATCGTCGGAAGCGCCGTTGCAACGATGGTCTGGAGGGATAGTGCACCAGTCAGGATTGTAAAAGTAAGAAGAGGCGAACCTGATCTAAGGCGGCCAAGAACACGGCTAACATTAGTCCGGGAAACACCTGCAATGTAATCAGAACGGTCATTCATGCCAGTCGGTATGATGAACATACAAAGATCAAACGATTCTTAGGAATTGTGTGTTCCTCATTAGTTTTCCAGGAAGCACCTGGCTTTTGCTTGACCTCTGGTTTGGCATGACCGGGATCGCTGGGGGACGTCAAGGAGGACATGAGTCAGCGACTTGGGAAGGAATCACGACGTACCTTGACGTCTGTGTGGATTTTTTAAAAGAATGGGGACGCGTTGATCGAAAGAGATCGCCGCGCCGAGATGCCGAATTCCATTTCGTGCGGCTGCTACATACCCGCTTCATTTCTCCTCCTCACTGATTGCCTCCCTTTATGAGAGGCGATTGTATAAAAATAGGGGATGACGATGAGACTGCTTGCGAGTTCCACTCGAATCCTGTTGGCCCCGGACACCGGACCGTAATTTTTGGCCGATACATACCCGCGGTGGTCTGAGTTCGAAACGACAGCTGCGTGGTACGGGGCGTTGTCCTGGCCGTTTCCGTGTCTCCGAGGATGCCAAACAGCACAATCGTCACGGATGCAAGGTGTCAGCGCATGTCAGCACTTTAGAACTGTAACTTGAATGAGATTGAACATTAGACAACAAATTGAAAACAAATTTCCATTGAATTGAATTGGTCAGTTGCTCACGACCAGCCGTATGATGACTTTGTCATCGTGGTCAACTTTCACATTACGAAAGTGACGAGGTAAGATGAGTTCGATGAGATGGAGGCAGTCGTCTCGGCCAGTGTGCCCAAAGTGCCAATGTCGGGAGTGTTGGAATCCGGGATTCCCCAGCCAAACCCAGCCAAACCTTATCTGACTCTCGATTTTCCTTTCACTTCTCATCTCTCTCTTGCACAAAATCGTGATGGCAGAGGCTCAACAACAGCAAGTTCCTACATTCAAGCTTGTCCTTGGTGCGTGTCCCTTTTTCACATCCCAACCGTTCCGTTTCTAATGCAACTATCCATCTCTGCTCTTGATCGATATTTGATTTTCCTCCGTCCTGTCCCAATCCTCTTCATTCATCCGCTGAAACCGTGGCTTTGTACTTCCGATCTGTGATGTGCGATTTTAGTCGGCGATGGCGGTACTGGAAAGACGACCTTCGTCAAGGTGAGCCTATAACGCAAGGCTCTATTTAATGATCGTATGCTGATCTCGCGCTCATCGCATAGCGCCACTTGACTGGCGAATTTGAAAAGAAATACATTGGTCGGTATCCCAATCATTTTTTGCTACTTTTTCCACGCCCGACTTTGTTTCTTGGTTTTTTGATATTATTTGTCTGACCTGGTGACTTCAGCCACCCTTGGTGTCGAAGTTCATCCTCTCACATTCACCACCAACTTTGGAACCATCTGTTTTAACGTTTGGGATACGGCTGGACAGGAGAAGTTCGGTGGACTCCGCGATGGGTACTACATCCAGGGCCAATGTGGTATCATCATGTTCGACGTCACATCGAGAATCACTTACAAGAATGTGCCCAACTGGCATCGCGATCTCGAGCGTGTCTGCGAAAACATTCCCATTGTTCTGTGCGGAAATAAGGTTGATGTCAAGGTTGGTTTTCTATGTCGACATACATCAATCTAGATGTCTAATATGTATGTCCGATGTGTTATCAGGAACGTAAAGTCAAGACTGGTGCGGTCACATTCCACCGGAAGAAGAACCTTCAGTACTTTGAGATCTCGGCCAAGTCCAACTATAATTTCGAGAAGCCGTTCCTCTGGCTGGCGAGGAAGCTCGTTGGGTATGTTCACAGTGACATTATAAACACAAGTTCCTTACCGAAGTTATTGTGCAGAAATCCTACCCTGGAATTTGTTGCTGCTCCTGCCCTTGCCCCTGCAGAGGTTGCCGTTGACGCTAGTTTGATGGCCATCTACGAAGCCGAGTTGAAAAAGGTACGATTTATTCCTTCCGTCTATATGTGATGCGCGTTCTCAACGAACTATTCTTATATAGGCTGAGGCCGTCCCCCTTCCTGAAGAAGACGACGACCTTTGATCTTCTTTTGACCACTTTTTTCCTATTCACTATTATGCTGCGACAATATTTTGATCATTACAACCAGCATCACAACGAACACCATTTACGCCCCTTATAACCCTTTTACTTTTTTTACCTTACTTCCTCAGCGCATTCCACAGTAGAAGTTCTGGTACATTGGTACTCAAAATTGAGTGCTTGTATAGAATACACTTTCGTGGGTCATTAGATGGCGCGACGTGATGTTAAATATACGATTACACAGGTAATAAGTATCGCCATGAACAACCATAAGAGTATCGTGGACAATTGCCACTCATATGCACACGAGAAGGTCAAGTCATGGAGGACCCACATCTTTTACGGTTGATCGAACGAACCAGGTTATAGCATCTCCCAACTCTCCCACAACATATCAAACCAGAATTTTAATGGTTCGGCAGCAAGAGCTATACAGATCTCGTGATGGATCGTGAAACATATGTTCTCAAGAGAAAAAAAGGATTTCCAATGAACATTCGGCAATGTCCCTGGTGAGGCACATCTCATCCGAGTCAGCGCTGGAGTCACCAGGTATCGGTTCAAATTTCCTAGCTTTTCCTCCATCCCGAAACGATCTAGTCGTGGCCGGTAAATGTCGTAGTTTCTAGGTTCAGGCGATGATAAAAATACGGACATTATTGTTATGAATTAGAAATTATGGTACATAATGTACTTATGAGATTCATAAATCATCCTCATTGTCGAGTGCTTAGGGGGGGGGGGGGGGTGTAACTTCAAGATGACAGTCAGCATATTGAAAGCAGCGTAGGAATATGGCATATTTATTGAAAAAGATAAACATTCATGGAGCATTAATCAGAAATCTTCAAAGTATGGGATTATCGATTAATTTCAACCGCTTCCCAGACACGTTGAAAAAGTACAGTACTAGAAGGTCCTGTTTCAAAGGGGCATGTTTCGAGCACATTCAAGCACACTCCCAAACAAGTTTCTTGGTCGTACCAAAGCAATAATACAAGAGTCCGAGGTTACAGATATGTTGCGCATCTGCTACACTGCACATGCCAAAAGCAGGGTTATTGTTCGCTCTTTCGATAAAACTTCACCTGGTATAACGGACGATACATATTCTACTTTCAGCAAAAGCGGTCACTAGAATCACGATAACACGTCAGTGGAGACTCATAGTGTAGATCTCTGAATACTATATGTACCTCTTGAGTTTGGACCTGCGGTCCAGCAAAGCCTCGGCTAATCGGCCCTCTTTGCGGGCTTTTCTCAACTACGATTTCGTCAGTCAAAGTGATTTTCAAGATGTTGCAGGGAAGCACACCTCTTTCTTGTCGTCTGTTGACATAACTAGGCGACCAGCGCCCCAGGTCTGATACAGCCGACTTAAGGGGCGCGTCAAGAGTAGGAAAATATGAACATCTCGTTGCTTACTTGGATGACTCCTCATTGATCTTCTGTTTCTCTGCCACTCCTTCTTTTTTCTTTTCTTCTTCATGAGCTTCCTTCTTATACTTGCTTTGGATCTTGACCCAAAATCTCTCTCTGAAGCCTACTTCATCACTGTCTCCCCTCAGGTGTATAGCACCGCCAGCGGTTTCGTCAACACTGAGATATTTTTCGTACACGTTCATAAAAGCAACCATTCCATCGGGAAGAACGACAGGAGTCCACTCTTCTTGGGGGCCTCGTGCATCACGATCGGCAGAGACAATACCGTGAGTGTCACAGGAGAGAAACTTTCCCTCCCCAGTACCTGTGCGGAGATTGACCGTAGACGAGCCAGCTACACGAGTCGTAACCCATACTTGCGACACATCGGTAGGTTTTCGATCGAGTAAGCTCAGAGGCTCCGTCTCGTCTTCATTTTGCTCCTTGTCGAAAGAATGAATCACAATGCGATTTGTCGTAGAATTGAAGTTGATACAGATTGGACAAGGATCAGAGGGATGCATTATGAATGTTGGTCCACGTATTTCATTGGGGTTTTCTGGTAGCAGCCAAGTTTCTGGGTCTTCATTGTCATCCTTTCGTCGACTTTTCTGAGATGATCCGGCTTCCCTATCCTCTCTTTTTCGCTTCTTTTTCGGTTTGTCACCTTTGAACGTAAGCTTAGTAGAGCGAACTTTGTCGAGCATTACTGTACTTAGTAGTGTGCTACAACATGTTCCATTTGATTAACAACGAGTCACGTGACAGATGAGTGAGTCCGTGGGAACATAGTCGTTGAAGGTCGTGCCCAAAGGGATTTCCTCGTCGTGCCCGCCGTCTTCAAGAAACCTGCCAAAATGAAGTTCAACTCCGGTGCGTTTCATCCGCAATCCATTCAGACGTTCCATATGTTTCATCTGGTGTTTCTCCGGCGGAAAGAGGATGATATTTGCGATGGATGGCTTATTTCAGCTTTGGATGGACTTGCCAAGTCACCATATACTGACGATTTTTAGACGTCTCGTCTTCCCGGCGCAAGTCCCGCAAGGCGCACTTCTCTGCGCCATCCTCCATCCGGAGGAAAATCATGTCCTCTGCACTTTCGAAGGAGCTTCGTGAAAAATATCACGTATGTCTTGCTGAATGCGGGAAAGTCATTTAGCTAACACACTGTTTTCCCACTAGACCCGTTCGCTACCTGTTCGCAAGGATGACGAGGTCCGCATTGTCCGGGGCAAATACAAGGGACGTGAGGGAAAGGTTACGCAGGTGTATCGCAAAAAGTGGGTCATTCACGTTGATCGTGTTCAACGGGACAAATCGAATGGCGCTACGGCCTCCATTGGCATTCATCCCAGCAACGTAGTCATTACGACGATCAAGCTGGACAAGGACCGGTCCGTACGGTTCTATTCGTATATGTGCTTTATCTCACGAGGTGATTGAATAGCCGAGCCATTCTGGATAGGAAAGACACCAAGAAATTAAAGGAGGCTTCGGGCGATGTTGAAATGGTCGATGTGCGTTGTTTTCATCTGAAGTAAACTTTTCTCATTTGTTCTTCAGTAATTTGTTTAGTTGCATTTCTTTCCTGCATTACCGACTACTCAGATCAAACCTCCATGTATCTATGCTACTGCACATGATATGTTATGACTCACATTATGCTGCTTGAAGCTAGTTGAGTTCGAGGTCCACTGCATATTTTTTTTGAAAATCGTTAATTGTTCACGAAAGCGAGGTATCATAATCGCCTAAAAATGCAAATATAGCACCGGTTCAGAATATCACATCCTCATCCTTGCTGCTTAATAAATCAACTGGATGTTCTTCATCGTAGTCAGAGATGGCTTGCATTGCCGACTCGGTTTCCATTGGAGCTGCATTTCTTGCCGCTGTATCTCGTTTCTTTTTTCCTTGCACTTTCTTCAGTCTTTGAAAAGTCAACGTTTTTGGATACCTTGGAAGCAATGAGAAGATACAACTGACCTGAAGAATTCCTCTCGATCCATTTCGTCCAGTTCGCTCATAATGTACTTAATCGTGTTTTCCAGACGTGGGATGACGATGTGCTCAATCGCATTGACTCGTCGATTTGTTGCACGAATGACTTCGTCGAGGATTGTAAAGGCTGTTTGCAGCGATGCGAGTTCAACCAGAGTCTCGATTGCCTTAGCGTAGACTTCTTTCGCCTTCAAAACTTGCTGACCTCCTCGACCTAAGCCAGTGAGATTAAAATCTATGAGGAATCGAGCAATCAGATAGAAACAAGCGGGCGATAGAAAGCCTCTATAACCTGATCCAGGAGTGCGGTCGACCTCAAAAGCCGGTAGGACGACACCGGAAACGTTCTCCTGTTTTGCTTTTACCCTGAACGAAGCCTGCTTTGCCTGCTCCTGGACGAGATATGCAATGTCTCCGGTCGCATACGTGACCTCCGCCATCGAGAACGACGCCAGCTGCATCACTCTTCCCATTTTTCGTTTCGCCTAACAACACTTCGTTAGTTGAGTGTGAGCCACTAAAATGCTGAATTCAGATGCACCTCATCGACCTTCCTTAGAATCGCCCGGAATCGTGTAGTCAGTGCATCTCGTTTCTTGGCCAGAAGTGAGTGTCCAGTCTGGGCTCCTTTCAGCCGAAGCTTTGTATTTGTGAGTGCCATGCGTGTTGCGAAGACATTTTCACGCGCTCCGGCTCCAGACATAACAGACGGTATGCAGTCCTGGCCAATTGAAGCAAAGAAGCACGAAAGGAAGGTTTGAGTCTTGTAAATATATACGATTATTAATTTCTTCTGCCGAAAATTATACTCTGGGGGTGTAGCTCAGCTGGGAGAGCAGCAGACTGAAGTTTGGTTTCTGAAGGTCCCGAGTTCGATCCGCGGTACCCCCATTACTGTTATATAAATTTGATCTGGTTTCTAGCTTCAACCTTGCTTGAATACTAAACATTTGGTGCTTAAATTCAACAACCTTTTTTTGTTTTGTTAAATAATGGCTTGTTTTTCAAAATACAGTGCTTGAATCAAGCATCAACTTTGCTTTGCTTGGTTAAATAAAGCCTTGTTCTGCACCACTTAATTTCACTTTATTTGTATATATATTACTAATTTATAATTACAATTCTGAGTGATATAAATTAGTACATTATTAACAACAATATCAAGTTAGAAGCTAAGAATGATAGAGGTTGAGGGCTCCTTAATTTTGTACCACCATGTGCACCACTAACACTGATTGCTGCATCCACACCTGATTTACTAGTTCACTTCCCCCTCTTATTTATTTCTAACAGAGGCCCTGTTACAGCAGAAAGATTACATACATGGGGCCCCCAAACACCTCATTAACCCACCTGGGAGAGGCTAATAAGAAAACTCAGCTAATGCAAGAACTAGGAGGAGAAAATGCCTCTAAAACAGGTAATATAAACTTTCATAAACATTGCTATTCAGAGTTATATCTAAACTCAACCCTAACATTTTATTCACAGCAGTGATCCAAAAACTGCCCATCTTATGCATGCATGACACATGGCAAATCTGGAGAACAAAAATTGCATCTTAATCTAAACACATACTCTATAAGCACTATACAATAAGACAGTTATAAAAGAATAGAGAATTTCTCCTGCTTATCACACATACATGTCCACCTTCCCCAGATGAAGTCAGAAAAAGGCTACAGGAGATGAGCCTGGAAAAACAAGCTGGAGTGCATCATTATAATCAAAAGAAAAGAAACACCACTATAGATACCTTCTCTAATATGAAGGAATTACCAGGAAAAAAGTGAAGCTCTCTTCTTCTTAGCAAGAAAAATCCCTTATATTCTCAGCCCATTTCAAATGTTAAAAGCTCCCATATCATTTTTTGTCACTAGTATCTCAAAATATGCCTTCACCATAATTGTAAGTAATTCTATTATATTTACACTAGAGGCCACCACTTTTTTCTTCCTTACACACCTTCAGTTTTATGCTTTCTCTGCATAGTTGAGGGTTTCACCCTTAGTATAAAAGATGAGATATCAATTTGAGAGTTAGAAGAGGAAGTTACAAGAATAGTATGAGACACCCTTCTTGCAAATGATATTCTCACCAAACTTCTAAAAAGCAAGATAGTTAGTGATGACTTCAGCCAGTATAACTTAGAATTGACAATAACTATAATCTTTATAAATAAGATGTATTCAACAATTTGGTTTTGGTAGTGATGAAGTAGTGTGCTGATTGATGCTTAAAAGTTGCTGAGTGCTGGCAATGGTAATGTTAATCCAGAAGTAGTAGTAAAGGTTAGCATTTGGAGTTGCTAATAAGAGTATCAGGCAAGTCCCAGAAACTTAGCAAGGAGAGATAGTAAGTTATGTGATAAAGGTTAGGTGCTTAGTGAAATGAAGCATCAATGGCTTGAAAAGTTAGTAGTGATAGTCATTAGCATGAATTTAGTGTATAGAGTGAAAGTGGAAAAAATAGAATAGTAATAAAATATAGCACTTAGCAATATATGTATGCATGGGACAATTGTTGAAAGAGAACTAAATGAGATATAACTCAGTAAAACCCTTAAATATGTGCAATAAGCTCAAACTGTCTTGGTGCTAACATGAAGCTTCTTAGTTTTATAGATAACTTGTTTTTTCTCTACTGCTACTATCTACTTATATACTAAATTACTATACTACAGAATTATTTGAGATTTCTATTATATGCTAGTGCTTTATTACTATACTTGACAACTATTCAAATTATTAGTCCATCATTTCTCAAAATTGCACTTGCTAAGTTTCAAGAATAATGGCACCACTTACTGCCTGCTTAGTGCTCTCTAAGAATATATTTTTCTCATGCTTTCCTGCTCTCTTCCAATTATTTTTCTCCTTCTCTCAATCTAGATATCTCTTGCTATCCCATTAATTGCTTTCACTTGGTTATGCTAAATATGGCAGAGTGCATTACTAACCTACTAATGTTACTTCCCATCTTTTCCTGTTCAGTTTGCAGGAAAAAAGTTCTTCCTTTCCAAACCAGTTATTGTTTTGTGGCACTAGAAGTTATCTGCCTTCAATAAGTTACATGCCATATAGAGTAGTTTAAAAAGGTGGTGCTAAAGGCTTTATGCCTGTTATGGTGTCACACTTCTTGTCTCTTTGTTCTTTGTATTTGAATTAGATTAGCACCAATCATTACTCATTAATTTCCTTTCTTTATGCTAGCTTCAAGCTTGTAGAGGCTTTTAGTTGCTTGAATTTCTATAAATTCTATTTGACTAAGCATGTTGAGATTAGATGTGATTACTTAACTCCCATAATTCTATTCTATGTCAATGGCAAACTAATTACTGTGACTATGACATCAGTCACACTGTGATGTCACATATGACCATCATGTAACTGAGCCTTGCAATATTTTCTATTGATTGGTAAAGTAGCTTTTTAGACTTATTCTCTTTGGATCTCTCTCTGCTAAGTTAGCATCTTATTATTTGTACTTATTTTACCTTTATTAATATACTTTGAATCTCCCTCTGCCAGCTATGTGACTGAGCCTCAGCCTTCAGAAGTTGCCCTTACAAGTGCTTTGCAGAAAACATTGATGCATTATGGCTAGCTCCTTTTGCAATTTTTGTAAGTCAACTTCTTTATTACTCTTCATTATTTTTACTTATCCTTGCCATCCAGGCCCCTCCCCCACCTCTTCCTACTTTAACCCTCAAAGATAAATTAGAGGATATTTTGGAATTTAGAGAATATATAACAATAAGCAGTAAGCATTATAAGTAAATTTGCAACTAATGCATAACTTAATTATGAGCTGATTTATCTCCTTGCAGCAGCAAGATGGAAGTTCTCAAGTCCTTGATTAATATAGAGTTTAAGCAGCAAAAGCATTTCTAAGAGTAAGCAGTAGAGAAAAATGAGGAATAGTGGACAGTTTAGGAAGCATGAAAGGCTTTGAAGAAGAAGATGAAAGAAGTAAAAGTGATGGCAGCAATTGAGGTAATAAAGAAAAAAGCTGAGGCAGAAGTAGCAGCAGTAGCAACAACAGTAGTAATAAAGGCAGCAGAAGTGATGGCAGCAAAAACAATTACTGCTACAACTAGCAATAAGAGTTTGATATAAATCTCAATACTAGTGCTAAAACACTGCATGCTTCATTCCACAATGCTCTATGCAATGCTTTTTTATTTTACTTAACTTCTCTTTATTACTGCACTCTTTGCTCACAGCTTATAGTTGTGGCTGATGTTATGTTTTATGCCTTAATTCTTGATTATACTTACAAAAATTAATTATGGATCTTACTATTCTTTGCCTTATATTTCTCAACTCCACCAATGAGCTGTTAGGATTACCACCAACCCAACAACTTACTCAAGCAGCACTATAATCTAGTGCAGTCACTTACTTAAGTAGCACTAGATAACTAAACCTTCACCATCTTGGATATACTATTTAACATGCACTACTGTCTGATGGCACTAAAATGTAATGAGCTCTTTACATGTGCCAAGCCTGCTCATTACCTCAATTACTGACAACTGCACCATCACCACACTATTAATCCAACATCACCAACATCACTCTATCAAATTAAAAACTCTACTAGAAACTTATTTAGACTTTTTTTAAATTATAGTGCCTAACTATTTCTACATTATTTATAGTAGCTCTAAAAGTGCTTTGCTAGATTTTTGTTATACTTAGCATATTGTAGTAACTGCATAGTTATTTAAGGGTTTTACTGAATCATATTCTGCTTAACTCTTTTCAACGATCATTCTACACAAACACATATTGCTAGATGCATTACTTTATTATTAGATACTTTCAAATTCTTTACTCATTCTTATATATATCTCACTACTCTCCTTAATTTGACTCACTCTACTATTCTTGAACTCACAATTACTACTTTTTTTACTAACAATTCTACTATTTTATCTTATATAAATATTAACACTTCTAAAAAAAAGAGTATTTAAATTAAAAAGAAGTACAAACCTATTGTGCTAAAGATCAAGCCCATAGCTAATACCATTTTAAAAGACTTTTAAATCAAACAAAAGATTCTTGGTAACCTTCTCACTAGTATATCAACTCTCAATCCTGATTTCTTACTGTTTTTACTTACTAAACAATTTACTGAGGAGCAATGATAACAATTTGTTAGAGACTACAATACAGAATTCCTTACCAATGCTGAACTAGCCATCCTTACTAACTTAATAGCTAAATAAAATAAAGCCTTTGCTCAGGACTGTCAGGTCTCGCTGAGTTGGGGGCTTTCCAGAAAAGCAACACCTTTACAAGGTGGACTTGATCTATGGATACTCGGGTGTCTGGGGCTCTGGGGCTAAGGCTCCAGGGTTCAAAACATGGACAGGGAGTGGTCCTGGGGAATGGAACTTGACCCGGAGCTTTGAGTGTTTTGGAGAGGCTGGGAATTGGTGGGAGTTGAGTTGGAACTGGAGGTTCTAAGACAAGACCTGGTTAGCAATTATGAGTCATAAAGTGCATACCAAACTTAAAGCACATGATTATTCTGGTGTGCCAGTCAAAGCATGCCAGTCAGTGTGTATCAGTTAAGCAAAAGGGCATGCAATTTAGGTAATATCAAGACTAATGAATACAGTGGTGAACTATGCTATAAGTACTATGAAGTTGAGTCTCAGGGTTCCGGAGTGTCTGAGATGGTTTCCAGGAGGCATTGAGTAATGGGCTGGGACTGTATACTTGGATCATGCATGTGGGGTGTGCAATCAATTGGTGTGGGGAAGTTTGTGATGCATGATGGCTGGAAGCGGGTAGCATGATTCAGTGGTTGATGGTGGTTGATCCCGGAGTCTGTGATGCAGGATTTCCAGGGGTTGGCTGATGGTGGTTGTAATGCGAGTTAATGGCAGTATTGGTAGTTGTGGGGGCAGGGCATGTTGTAGGTTTAATGAAAGAGGGTCCCGGGTGGGGTTCTGGAGTTGTCCCAGGGGACTCTGGAAGGAGTTGTAACAAGGACAGTACTGAATATAACAGCCTTTAAATTGGCTTCTTACCTGTAGTAATTCTTACTATCCCTTATATACTATAGACTAAACACAATAGATCAATTTTTCCTAACCTTTAGGCAGAAGTTTGCCAAATTATTTGCAGTATACTCAAAGCTGGCATTTATAAACCATTGAATAGCTTTTATCATTTTTAATAATTTTATATATTAAAGAAAAATAGTAATTTTTGTATTGTTCACAGTCTAAAGCCACTAAATAGAGTCATTATTTGACACTCTAGAATTCCTCCCTTCTTGAATCATGTTGCTAAGTCTTTTGCTGGCTACATCTGTAGAGCAATGTTGAATCTCTATATTGATGAATAGTTAATTCACTTCTTTTTCTATAATTTCACCACATTTCAGACTCTTTTTGGCAAACTTTAGCTAGTCACTTTATTTATAAGTGAGATCAACTCAGTACTAATCTTTCATAATGACATTACCTACATCTTCTGACCTAAGATACTAATAAATGTTATTAGCTTCATTAATGATATTGACATTAAAAGACCTAAAGATTAGTGATTAATCAATGGTGTTCTAATCAAGCATTCTAACAACTTCAGCATTTGTTTAGCACTCTGAAATTTTTTTCAAGTGCTTAATTGAGTCCTACAGCAAATGAAGTATTGTGGTAGCATCTTTTTAGGACATAAGTTAGTGTTATGGGCACCTAAATTCAAGATCTTTAACTATATCTGCATTCTTACTAAACATGTTCTTAATAAATTCCACTTAGCACTTTTAGAAAAATAGGGCCCTTAATAAGACTTGTCAGAAGTTAGAGCATTTCTCAATATTATTAGCATTCTTTGCATTTTTATTAAAAATTTTGCTCATCATGCTCACCATCTTACTTGACTTACTTATACTAATAAATAATTTGAGTTCAGTCTGAACTAAATTAATGCACAAAAAGACCTTGTCACAAGCTGCTCAGCTACTATTACCAATCAATTATATCTCTGCTGATTTAGTAATTCTTGCTATTAACACTTCTTATATTGCCATTAATTTTTTTCTCTGCTAATGCCTTGCAGATAATTAAAAATAACACTATTACAACTGCTTTGAATTTATTATGCTCAATAATTGAAAAATAAATAATTGAAAAATATGCTACAGCCAGCCAAAACTCAAATTTTATAATTTATTCAAGGCTTTTTAGATGCTTAGAATATACTTCATTAGTGTTTAGAATCTTGTAGTGGAAGTAAATACTATGTACATTAAAGGTATGCTTTAAAACCCTGATATACAGCCTTTAGTAAGCATGAACTATTAAGTAGTGGCAATCCTTATATTTCACTTTGAGCTTATTTATGTTAAAGATACTTTTTATGGCCCCAATGGGCTCTTTAGGCAATTTTGTCAAACTAGTAACTCCAAGGACAATAGTAACAACAATAATGACTTTACTAATTGAATCAATCAACTTAATGGATTTATTCATCTCATACACAAACTGGTTATGCAGCAAAATAGTTGGCTATTAATTCTATATGCTATGCATGACAAACTTAAACATTAAAGACTGTATGCTACCTGAGCTGCATTAATAAAATAGTTTTAGTGGCTAAATATTAGAGCTGACATTATTTGATACATCAGGTCTTGCCACTTCTATTAGATATAGCAGACTCAGCAACTTCTTATACTGCCTACCATTGCTACTCTTAATGTGCTATCTAGCAAGATATACATTAATACCATATACATATAGAAATCTAGACAATACAAGTACAACATTTAAAGTAGATGCTTGCTAGTGCATTGATTCAAATTTTGCATGTTTCAGTGGTAAAATGCTGACACAATTGCTAAGTGGCTCTTTAGAAATATTATTTGCAAATAAGATGCATTAAGGGAGATAGTTACTGATAATGGTATACCTATCAATAAAGCATTGACTTATCTTACTAAAAAGTATAACATTCACTACATCTGCATTTCTAGCTACAACAAACATGCTAATAGCTTGGTAAAATAATCACACTTTGATGTACAGCAAGCTTTCTTCAAAACTGTTGAAAGTGATGTAACATAATGAAGCAGGCCATATACTTAGTATTCTGGTCTAAATAAGTAACTATTTGCAAGTGTATGGAATGCTCACTTTACTATGCAGCAATAAGAACACATCCTTTCTTGCCTGCTAACATCATAGAGGCCACTTACTTACAGCCAGCATCCAACAGTATCTTATCAACTACTAATTTGATTGCTCAATATGTTATTGACTTTCAACAGTGCTAAAAAAACTTAGCAAGACTTCATGAAACAGTCTTTAGCACTTGCCAAAAAGCAGCACTAAAGTTCAAAACCAATCATAGCACTACTATTTGAGACTACAACTTTAGTAAAAGATTACTTGTATTTATATACAATTCTAAGATAGAAATAACACAACAAAAAAATAAGGCCACAATACTTAAGCCCTCTGATAGTTATCTCTTGTAATTGTGGTGGTGCTTACATGCTTTATGAGCTGAATAGCTTAGTACTCTATCAATCAGTAGCCACATTTTGACTTTTATTGTACTTAGCATAAAAATATATCAACTTACCACTCTTGGCAATCAGCATTAATACTGATAAACTCTAAGAACTTGAAAAAACTAATCTATTTGATAACAATGACTTATTGCAAGAGAAAGAAAATAAATAAAATACTACTAAGCTTACTAATTACTAATATTGTTCCTATTCAACCTTTTGCTTACTGACTAATTCAAATAGATGATTCTTTCTTTTAATTACTTATATTTACTTACTATTATTGTACCTTTAAGCTGCAGTGACAACAATCACATCAACACTTACTGCATTACACAAATATTGCTGATGAGTTACTATCATAATGATCTACTAAGTGTTTCTTAACTGTTTCTTTTGGACTTAGAATATCTTTAAGAAGCTATCTTTGCATCACTAAGTTCCTTCAATTACTTATATAATTTTCTGAAAGTTCTATTATTTATCCTTGTTGAAGAGTCTTATACAATAATAAAAAGAAGGCTTTAATTATAAATTTCATTTAATTTTTCTGATTCTATGTATATTTGAAGATTTAGTAACTAAATACTAACTACTATTAGCATTTAATTATCATTAAGAGAGAGGCTCTATTTATAGATTAGCAAGAGTTTGCCTGGCTAGATATTGTTCTCTCCCTTTTGCCAGGCAAGAGTGTCATTGCAGTTAGTCATATAGTTGCAAAAAAAGATCCATGGCCTAGCAAAGAGTGTTATACTAAAGCATACTAACATCAACTCCTTGCAAACTGACTCTTACTCCCTAACCATCATTGCCAATATTTCTGCCAATCTGAATTATAGTAGGTTTTTGCTCAACTACTTGAATGTGTCTTTCAATATACATGGCTTGAAAGAAGCTGTTTAGCAAGAATCAATTTACAGAGCTAAGTTTAATATACAATTAAAAAATAATAACTTACCCTTATCTAAATCTTTGTTTGTGGTTGCTAGCTCAACACATCTTTATTCTCAGAAGCCAACTAGAAAGCAAAGTCAACCACTTCCATTTTAGCAGCCAATTTTATAGCTGCTCTCTATTGCTAATATTTGCTTCTATTATTGCCTCTGCCACAGTATTCTTGTTGTTTTTGTCTTTCTTAACCTCATCTGATAAATAAATTGGCAAACCCAAAAGCATGTTAGTAGCTTCACTAAGTCTTGCTTATTGATTATTTAGGAGCAAATTACTTGTTACAATCACTCATTCAAGGTTATTGATTTCTACATCCTTGCTCTTATTCTTAACTTTATTATCTATCACCAACTTTATTAACTTTGCTTATCCTTTGCTCTTTTCCTTCAGAAACAGCATCTTCTTCTGCTTGCCCTTGCTATTAGCCAATTCAGCTTGCTTTTGACATGATCCTTCTTCTTGATGTGTCAGCAATACTAGGCTCAATATCAGATTCTGCTAACCTAGGAGCTCACTCTATTGAGCAGAAACCTATTAATTGGCTCTTGCTGAAAAAAAAGATTATATGGGAGTTTGGAATTAGTGCTAAAGTTAGACACTAAGAAGAGTGTGAGAGATGAAGGAGATAATTGAACTGCAAAAGAAATAGAGAGTATGAAAAAGGAAAAAGAAAGCTAAGAAGTTAGAGGAAGAGTATGATAAGTAAAATGGAAATAAGTAGATGGAGAAATAGAGTTAAGATAGAAATAGGAATTGAGTAAAGAGATGAAAAAAAGATTGGATCAGAGAAGAAAAAAAAGAGCATAAAATAGAAAAAAATGGACTAGAAGTAAAATAGGAGGAGGAGAGGTTTATTAGGGAATTTCTCTTTTAAAAGTCCCTTACCCCATGTTTCTTTTCTATTTCCAGGCCCTTTTACTCTAATTCATCTGCCTTCTACTGCCTTTGTTAAACTCCTCACTGGCTAAACTGTGGAAATAATTTTCTTTATTAATTTAGAGCTTTTGCCAAACTCTGAAAAATGAATTACTTTTAATAAGGGCTTTATCAGAGCTCTCATCAAAAGTGATTCAATTTACATAGCTCCATGACCTGGTAATTATGTAACTTATAATGTGACCATGACTGTGACTATAACATCAGTCACATTAGTCACAGTATATCATTAGTGTGACAATGTCCCACCATGATGTCACATGACTTAACCTCAGAATATTTTCTATTGATGAACAGAGTAAATCCTTAGACTTATTTTCTTTGGATTTTCCTTTGCTAGATTAGTACTTTATTACTTATTACTTTTATTAATACATCTTTAAATCTCTCTCTGCCAGCTGTGTAACTGAGCCACAGCCTTCAAAGGTTGCTCTTACAGCAGAATAAGTCTCCAGCATTAGTCTAAAAGCCTTTTCTAACTTGTTTAATTCATTAATGTTTTTAAAGATTTCTTTTTTACCAAATAGCTTCTCCTCAGTTTTTATGACTTAGCCAGCACTTCTAGCTGATTCCTCTAAGCCATCTGATTCACAGAACAATGCTTGGAACTGCTTACTTGCTCTAGAAGCCTAGATACAGGCCATTTAAGCTTTTCTTACTCTCCACACTACTAAATTTGCTAGATTATAATAGATAACTGACACCATCTTTCACTCCTTGTAACTACTTTTGAAATGCCTTCCTTCAGCTCTATCTGCCTCTCCTATGCCACTTATTCCACCACTGCTACACCTAATAAAATTCTATGTTCAGCACTCCTTAATGTTTATAATAATGACTGCACAATAGGAAAATGCTTTCTTCAATCCTGCATCACTTATATTCAGATTAGTAGTAATGCATTCAACTTTGATGCATTGAAGAGATGAGGTGGAGATGGAAAAAGAGCTTGAGGAAAAAGAAGAGATTGATTTAAGAAAGATATAGAACAAAATCAATAAAAATAGAGATATGGAAAAGATTAAAAGCAAATAGAAGAACTAGAGAAGTGTGGGCAATATCAAGACTACTATACTATGGGGCTACTTCTTAAGTACTTATGAGATATCTCAGACTTTGGGAGTGATTGTGCACCAGAAGAGATTGGGCTTTGGCATGATTAGGTAGTGAGATGATCACATGGAAGTTAGGAGCTGCAAGGTGATTATGCAGAGTGATATTCACATAATGTCAGGAGTGATGTTTAGTTGTTAAAAAGTGGTAACTTCAGAAAAGCCTGGTGATTATATCAGTAATAGTTGGGTATTGGAAAACAAGGGAGGTGAGAGTCAGTATAATCATGCCTGGGAGAGTGTGGTGGGATCATAACACTCAATTTGCTAATGGTGGCCTTACTACTACTAGCAACCACCACTTTCTCCTTCTTCACAAACTTTTGTGCCCACCAAATCAATACTGCCAATGCACTTCAGCAATGTATCAAGAGCATTCTTCTTTTGCCAAGTCTTTGTACTATCAAGGGTGCAAGCATATTTTTAATTGCTACAGCAAAAATAAGGTTGTGCACTAGTAAAATACTAGTATCCTTCTAGATCATTGCTGGCTCAACATTTATTGCACTAACCAAGGCTAGAGGAGAATAAGCCAAGTGATAAAAACAGGACTTGATACACTGCAAGCTTCCTTAAAGTTCTGCTGAGCCTCAGCATTTACTGTCCTTTTTTTCTTCAATTTTGGCAGCTTTACTTTTGCATTAACATCTGTGTTTACTACTGCATTGTTTTTTTGAGGCAGCAACAAACTCTTTAGCTCCTTGTTAGTAAAGAAAATTTGAGTTGGTGCCTGTAATAAGTGTTAGCCACTATAAGCTAATTCATAGTAAGAACTACTTACCTTATATTATGGAACTTTTGCCTTCTATACTGCTTTTGTTGGCAAGCCCTTAGTGCTTGCTAGTTATTTCCCAGGATCTGGCAGAGGCTTCCAACCAATGAGGAAGTTTGTTCCCATGGTCTAGCCAGGTGAGAAGTTTGATGAAGGTGCTCAGTGGCAGGTGAATTAGAGTGAAAAGGCCTGAAAATTGGAAGGAAACATGGGATAAGGAATCTTCAAATGGGTGGTTCTCTGACAGCAATTTTCTAAGGCCTTCTCCTTCCAAAAAGAAATCTCTAGCTATTTTTTTTGTCATTCAGTGTTATCAAGAAGTTTGTGACTAGTCCTTCTATCTCCTTTACTAAACTAACTGCTGAAATTCATAGTAGTAGCCACCAGCTACCTATGTGGCATGTGTTTACATTCCCGGCCCCTCAGTTTCTTTCTTGAGACTGAGGGTGCGTTATTTAGTCCTTGCTCCGATAAACTCTTTACTTGCTATATCCTGTAGACTCGGAACTTACTTAGTGCTACAGGTGGAACACAGTTTCTTTCTTGAGACTGAGGACTCGGAACTTACTTAGTGCTACAACTAGAATAAGTCCTATATCATGGAAACTGGTCTTCTGCTACTACATACAGGCTCTATATATATGTTTTCTGACACTATTATGTAAGGAAGCTAAGTAATGGAGGAGTGAGATTCCTACACTGTGGCCTACGCTCCCATCACTCAAAGACCATACCCTGTCCCACGTTCGTCCCTCACGCTGAACAGACCAGCTCATGGTATGTAACGACCCTGTGTGTGCTTGTTACGGAGAGGCATCCGAAACGCTCCTTACCCTTGGAACCTGCCTTGACGTCGATAAACAATCAGTAAGAGTGGGGTCGGTCTGAGAAACTGAAATTTTCGAATGCGTGTTTCGTGCTGTGGTGAGAGCGCGTGCGTCACACTACCCTGATAACTTATACTTTTCATTTCTCCGGAGGTTTGACTGTAATTGTATCAGACCGTCATACTACCCCAGTCCGCTAGATTAGCAAGCTCAGAATAGTTTAGACCTCTTTCCTAGGTTGAATAACGCACAGTTTCAGAGTCAAGAATCGATTGGTCTCACGTTTGTGTTGGAATCGATATACTATACACCTAAATAATACAGACTTAGTCAGTCCGTTGTCCTCAGTCTGAATATAATCGACTGAGGGTATAGTCTGTATCGTGAGGAATATATATAAGTTGCAACAATGGGATGCGAGACAAAGCAGAAATGTGATATGGAGGGGGGATGCGAGACAAAGTAGAAATGTGATATGGAGGGGTGGGCAGGAGCGCACCTAGGTGTGATATCTGTGATATCCTAACAGTCTGCCAGTCTACAATGGACATATTCATCAAATAATACATATGCGCAAGATACATTGCATACTACTTCCGACTATGTCGAATGTTTTGGAACGACACTGATACAAGATAAACAACCAAAGTTCCCAATGTCAATCCGCAAGATCCCCAACGCATCCGTCGAACGTGGAGGTATTCAAGCAATCCATCTTTTCGTGCGGCGAGGAAGGGGATGAAGGAGCTCCACACGAATTTCGGAAAAGAAGAACATCGTAACTGTAATCGCGAGGGGTTGAATACATGGTCGAACACGCGATGGGCGTGCAATGCCAGCACTGGATATGTATGTTGAATCATGTTTTGGATAGATGGTTCGGGAAAACAAGGCTTCAATAAAAGAAGAATGTGCGCTGCAAGGACAATATCCAAAGTGGTTGGCCTAGAGTGCATTAGGAAAAGCTCAAAGGCAAAGCAATCCTTTCTCACCTTTCCCTATATATGAAGTCGCTCTCACCGACAAGTCGAGCGTAAATTCCAAGATTAGTGCCTGCTTTCTCCAGGACCTAGCTCGTTGCACGTTGGATATTATCTGAAGTAACTTGTCATAAAGTTGAAACATACCCTTTCGCGGTCAAACGTTCTCTGGAAAAGCTTTGTGTTCTCGTGTTTTTGCCAGGCTGCATCCCTCTTGAATGTCTTGTTCTCTTCCTCGACCCTTGGAAGATCCCAAAGTCCAGCGGTTTCCAAGCGAGGCTTATACATCTCACGTATGCGACTTGGAACGTAGTAACGTTGGGGAACCGGGTACGATGATGCCAAAGTCGGGTGCATCAATTCTGCCCAGTTGGTCTGGTTCGAATAGAGAGTATAAGCCTACAGGGTTTGGTCAATACTAGTAACAGGCACTTCTTATATGGCTTACTACAACGTCCCCCATATTTGAAGTTACATGTGCACACCAGGCGACACTTTGTAAATTCTCTTTGTTATTAAGTGGCAAATCGAGGTTCAAACTCGGCAGCGTGGATTCGTTTATTTTTAGACTGGCGATATATCTAATGATTGAACCAAGAGAAGAAATAGAGTGCTGTTGATGAACAAGATAAGGAAGGCATCCTGGACAACCCTTGTATTGTTCAAGTGCATATTCAATGTAGAGGCAACACGCACCCACCAGTTGGAGAAAAATCAGGATCATTGCATTCGACGACAGAAAATTTGCCTGGTATCAATTGTTGAAGATACATGATGGCCGCAAGGCATGTTGGTTCAATTGACGGTAGACCCCACCGGGAGGGCCAAACATGCAGAAATATTTCGCTGGTCGACATATAAGAATGATTGGTTTAAGAATCTCGTTTTTGAGACAAAGTCACAAAAGGTCACAAAAACATCACAATGCACGTGATCGTCGCGCCTCAATTGAATCGATCAAAGCATTGATCGAGGTCTATGCGAATCTCTTTCTCCCACCCTTGCCACTTCCCCCTCTTTGATATGAGTCACAAATCTCATCAAATGGCATGATGTGAAAGTCCTACTTTGAAGAGTAGTGTATAATGCAAATCAAGCAAGTTCATGAGGTATGAATCCACTACTCTGCAGCAAAGGGCTATAAAAAATTGTGATGTAAGAGAGCAATGGTGCACTCACCTGTACAGTGGACAATGATGGTGGTGAGAGTGCAGAATATGTGAGGAAAAAATATCAAAATGAGGGACTTTGAGTTTGCAAGAAATTGCTAAAAGGAATGTTATGTAGTATATATGCATCTTGTGAAGAGGCCTCTGAAAATGCTCCTTATTCATCATAAATGTGTGTTCCAGAAGTAAGGAATATTTTTGGAGGCCTTTGCATGACATGCATACATATTATACAATTTTCCATTTGGCATTTTCTTGCAGATTCAAAGCTATTTTTAGTTCAGTGCCATTAATTGCTGAATGCTGAGTCAAGAATAAAAAGGAATGTCTATTATTTTTGATTTTTCTTGTGCATATTGTTAGGAAACCACCTTTTTAAAGGTTTTTTATCCATGTTTCTTTCAACTTTCATGCTTTTTTACTCTAATTTTTACTCTAATTTATTTGCCTTTTACTGCTTTTGCCAAACTCCTCACTGGCTGGACTGTGGAAATCAACTTCTTTATTGGTCTTGGAGCCTTTACTAGACCCTAGAAAATGGATCACTTTTAATGAGGGCTCCATTAGAGCCTCTCATCAAAAGTGATTTAATTTACACAGACTTATAACCTAGTAACTATATGACTTGTGATATAATTGTGACTATAACATCAATTACATAGCAGAATGTAATAACATAAATTAGAGATAGTGGGAGGGGATCTCAAATGTGGTGTATGATACAAGAGATTTAGTTAAGTGAATGGGTGCTATAAGTGCAGTGCAAAACAACATAAGTAAAGTAAAGTAAAGTAAGTGCTTATCTGTGAGTACAGTATAAGATGATGAATATCCTTGATGCAGCATATAGATATATAAGAATATCAAGACAATGGAGAAGAGACAAAGTGCCAAGGCCATCAGGGCCAGCCTATAATGTGTGTGATATGTGAAGTGTGAAGTGATATTGACAAGTAAGACTTTGCCTAAATTAACCATGGGCAATCACACTTCTACATTGCCTGAACCAGCATGACTATATCACACATGATAGTCACATGACTTGACCTCAGAATATTTTCTACCAACTGGCAGAATGGCTTCTTAAACTTGTTTTCTTTAGACCTCCCTCTGCTATAAGAGTAATCTTTAGAGGCTGTAACTTAGTCACACAGCTGGCAAATAGAGATTCAAAGATATATTAATAAAGATTGTATAGGTACAAATAATAAAATGCTAACTTGGCCAAGGAAGATACAAAGAGAATAAGTCTAAGAAGCTACTCTATTTATTGATAGAAAATATTCTGAGGTCAAGTTACATAACTGTTATATATAATGTCACACCATGACATTACATTGTAACATTGTTATGCTGATGTCACACAGTGTAACTGATGTGACTGATATCATGGTCACAGTCACAAGTCACATAATTATCAAGTCATAAGGCTGTATGAGTTAGATTACTTTTCTAGAGTCTGGTAAAGACTCCAAACTAATAAGGAAATTTGTTTCTGTGGTCTAGCCAGTGAAGAGTTTGATGAAGGCAGTAGAAAGTGAATGAATTAAAGTAAAAAGGCCTAGAAATTGAAAAGAAACATAATATCTATTTCTTCTATTGCCTCTTTCATTTTTAACATTGCTAGTATCTCTGCCATTCCTGCTGCTCCTGCCATTTTCATGCCCTCTTCTGCTTCTATTCCTTCTAAATTTGCTAGTACTTTCAAAGTTGTCATTCTTCATAAGAATTTTTCCATCAAATTTATTTCTTCAAAATGCAAAGAGTACTTCCTTTTTCCCTTTTTACTCTTCTTTTGTTTTAAGCTTTGCTTTAAGCCAGCAATATTACTTTTAAATTCCCTTCTTATTCAAACCACATTCTTTAATGCTAAATTAAAAAGTCTTCTTTGCTGACATACTGAGAAAACCTAAGTAGATAAAAATATGCCTGCTAGTAAAATATCTTTGGGGGCTAGAATGAAGATTACTATATTGTTAGCAGCTTGTTATAAATATAAAAAGAAGAGAAAGGACCTGTGCATTTCTTGATTATTTTTTGTTTTCTGTATTATATAATCCACATTTTTCTCCTTTGCTATTTTAGTGTAATAAATGTTGATTTAATAATAATCCCAAAGGCTATTAGTTTCCAACCAACATTTTGCCCTGTTACATATAAAAAAAGGTTGTGCCTATAATAGCATATGCATTTGAGAGCATGGCTTTGATATTATCATCCAACAAACTTTTATAAGGGCCATTCTAATGCATCACACTTGCCAATTTGTCAAGAATCAAAAGGCTCTAGCCAAGACCAGAAAACCTATTGCTATTAGCTCTGCAAGTTTAGCATTGCCTACCTGCCAGTTCAGTCATGTTGTTTCTGTTATCCCTCACATAACTGTCACTCTTCATTATCTTTGCTAGCCTTTGCCTTCTCTCTTGCTTTAAGCATTTATATTTAATTTGAATATCAATACTCATTACATTTTCAATTCTAAAGAACACAATCTTACTGCTACCATTGCTATCAATGCATTGTATGTGTTGTAAATTTTTCTTCCTCTTATCAAGTTTATCCTTCCCTCCAGTTGTGTTTTTTTAGATTGCAAGATGTATATTGAATTTTTTTTATTAGCCATGGCCATCAGTCCTATCAAGTTTATGATCACCAACTACTTGATATTCTATAATGTTAAAGCTTCCTCAATAGTAAATATAGCTCTGAGCACTATAAATGTATTGAAGTGTAAGAATATGTCAAAGTTCCCTCAATAGCAAATATAACTCTGAGCACTACAAATATATTGAAGTGTAAGAATAAAGAGACTAATGATGCTGCTTCTTGGTTAGGTGCTCCTAGTAGCATTCATAAAAGTCTTCTTAGCAATCTTTCTGCACTTGCCTTTATTAAAAAAAGTTGCTTCTAAAGGCATTATTAAATAGCTGAAAACTAGTTTTCCTGCTTCCTTCACTGAGCTAGCAGCAAAGGCCTCTGCTAGTATTAGAGAATTTAGCAAAGTTAATGCTAAGAGTGATACAAATGTAGAGAGTGCTTCCAATTTCTATTCTTTATTACACATATAGTCTTGATAATTATTTAGTAAGTTAAGCCTATCCTTATTATAATGATCAAGAATGCTCCAAGTAATGAATATAGATAAATTTGTAGCAACTTTATTGCACTACACTAAATCTTGCAAACTATAAATTGTACTTTGCCCATTCTCCACAATTACTAATAAAATTGCAAAACTATGCTAGATTAGCAGGACTCTATAAATATCAACTCTTATTATTTGCATATGCCAACTACCTATTTTTCTTTTAACAATAAAGATATATAGCACTCTGATACTTTATTATTTCTTTTTACATTTTGGACACCTCCTTCTTTTCTTCTTTATCTCTACAAGAACCATATCACCTGTAATCAATTAGTAGATATAGGTAAATATATCTAATGTATCTTTTATTTTTGAAACTATAAGCATATGCTGGTATTGATAAGTATGAGATAGTTATAAGATAACTGTATAAATTAAAAAAATCTTAGCACAATTTTATAAGTAAAGTAGCAAAGTAAAATTAAAATTAGTAAATAAAAAGAAATGCAGTATGTTGAACTTTGACACATCATTAATGCTCAGTAAATCATTATAGCATTTGGAATTTTAGTATATATTTTAACAATTAACTAAAATATAAAAAAACTGAAAATTAAAGTCTTGGAAAAAGTAAACATTTAAAATTTGCTAAGTAATGGAAAACTTAGCATAAATGAATCAATCATCTTCTTCTGCTAATATAAACAAATTCTCATTACTTAGCAAGTCTGGTTATATACTTTTGCTGTATTAATGTCTAGCATTGATGAGTTTGCTGTCAATATAAAATAGAATAATGGAAATATAATAATTACATCTAATCTTAATATGCATACTCAACTATGACCTACAAGAATTCAAGCAACAAGAAGCCTCTGAAAACCTGACACTAGCATAGAAAAAGAGAATTGACAAGCTTTAATTGCTGCTGAGCTAATCCAAACATGAAGAACTAAGAAAAGAGAAGCAATTTATTGTAACACATGTAAAACCTTTAGCACCACTCTTTTAGACCACTGTTTGTGGCATGTGACCTACTAACTGTAAACAACTTCTAGCATCACAGAATAGCAATTTTTTTATAAAGGCAAAATGATATTCTAGCAAATTGAACAGAAAAAAATAAGTCATAATAGTGGCAAGCTAATAATAAACTTTAACATGCATAGCTGTAAGAGTGACCTCTAGAGGCTGTAACTCAGTCATACAGCTAGTAGAGGAAGATCCAAAGATATATTAATAAATGTAATATAGATACAAATAATAAAGTGCTAACCTAGCAGAGAGAGATCTAAAAAAAAAAGTTTAAAGAGCTATTCTGCTAATTAGCAAAAAATATTCTGAGGTTGAGTTATGTGACCAACATGTGTGACATACTCATGCTGTGTGACTGCTGTCACAGTCATGGTCACATCACAAGTCATATAGTCATTAGATCATAGAGCCATATAGATTAAATCACTTTTAATAAGGACTCTATCCAAAGCCCTCATTAAAAGTGATTCATTTCTTAGAGTCTGGCAAAGGAGCTCTAAGACCAATTTAGAAGTTTGTTCCCACAGTCTAGCCATTGAAGAGTTTGATGTAAGCAGCAGAAAGCAAATGAATTAAGGCATGGAAATTGAAAAAAAAACATGGAGTAAAGAACCTCTAAAAAGATGGTTTCTTGATAATAGCATAGTAATACAAAAGCAATCAATGGGATGAAATTGCTATAACTAATTTCATCTTCTAGCACTTCTTTGTGTTTGAACTCTGAACTTCAATTGCTTTGAATTCCAATCACTCCTAATATATATAGAATCTTTATTACATAGTTAGCCTTTAATCTTAATATTACCACAGTTTCCACTACATTTCTGTTTTACTCTATCTATTCTCAAATACACTCTATTTCTCCTATTTTTCCTATCTAATCTCTTTTATCTCTCTCTGTTTTAACTTTATTTAATGCTTTATTTGCCTTAGACTACTTTAGACTATATTGGAATCTCTCCATTATATTCCTCAAAAGCTCTTGCCTTTCTTGAACCTCTGACTAATGGTTTCATGCTCCAAGGTGAGCCTCTAGGTCAGCAGTCTTTGACATGATATTAAGCCTCTCTACTCATTAGAATCTTAAATAGCAATGTATACTCAAAATTACTAAACTTCTGTAGCTTATCTAGTTAACTGACATAGACAACTTCTTGCACAATTTTACTTTGAAGCTCTCTTTACCACACTACTAAATCTCCTTCTCCAATACTCAACAACTCTGCAGGCCTTATATATATATTGTCACTAACTAACAGATGCAAATAGAAGTGCTCTAGCTTCTTTGATTAGTCAAGGATCAGCACTTAACTGGCAAGCTATAGCCTTTTATTATGGACAAAGCTTTAATCTTAAGACCTGCATAGAAGCTTTGCCAGGTACTCCATCCTTTTTCAAAAACATCTTACTGCCTGTTAGCATAGACCCCTTTGCATTGGAAATAAGAATCACAAATGCTAGAAGAGCACAATATTCTTCAAACACTTCTGTATACTTCTAACTCCTATGCTAAGGGAGACTGCCAGTTTTATTTGCTCTGACATCTCCTTTATCCATAGGATAAGGAGACATGTTTAAAGTGAGCAGAGTAGAACAAATAACAGACTATTCTTGAAAGCACAATGAGATTCTGAGAAAACTCTGTATGTTATATGTGGAGCTTATCTCTAAAGTGCAAGCTTTATTTAAAAGCTTGAATTCATTTATTGATGACATCTGAAAGCAGTTGAGTGCCAGCAATGGCAATGTTAACTCAGCAGTAACAATAGTAATTAATGTTCAGGCTTGCTAAAAAGAGAACTAGGCAGTTTCTAGAAACTTAATAAGGAAATAGTAAGTGATAAGCAGTAAGAAAAATAGTGCTTAACAAGTTGGAGTTGAAGAAATGCATCTTGCTATTAATGGCTTAGCAGGTTAGCAGCAAAAGTCACTAGCATAAGTTTAGTGCATAGAGATAAAGTACCACTCAAATGATAGTGTTAAAGTGGTAAAAGTCAGAAGAACTTTAGTGACTTTTGTATTGATATTAGAATGTGCTAACTTAAATTTGAACTTTGAAGTGTGAAATGAAGTATCTTATTTGATGAATAATTAAGTCAGTAAGTACAGTCTTTATAGTAAAAATGAAAGACCTCATTAGCAAGACTTCAGAGTTGGAAATGAGTAGTGAAGTCAAAAAAAGTAATTAGTTTACTGTAAATTAAACTAAAAATTGGTAAGATCTGTATGTAATAATTAATTAATTAATAAAGAAATTGAAATGTCATTGTCAAACATGCATCAAACATTGCTACCTGTTGTTGAGTTACTTAGCTTGTTGTGCCTTATGTAGTTTCACAATCTAATTTATCTGTCAGTGAATAATTAGCAGAACAACTTTGGCAGTGATTGACAGATCTACTAATGGATCTGCTGCCATTGAAGATTATCAATAGCTGTTTGTTTAGCATGTAAGAATTATAGCCAACTGTCTTACTGCATAACTAGCCTGTGAGCACTATTTTAGTTACATTGCTAAAGTTAACTATTAATAACAAAGAAGTGAGTACTATAATGGATAAAAGACTTGTATTCATTATTAGTAAGGTTAAGCAATTGTCAAAGGTCTTCAATCTATTGGCAGATGAGCTCTAGCCATTTTTCTTCCCATATAGCCTTAGCATTTTGTAGTACTGCATTATAGATTAACCAATGGCTATTTTTCTGCAATGGCTGTGGTTTCTTAACAACTTTGATAGTAAAAAAATCTTGATCAAACTGACTAATGCTTATTATATAGAAGGTCTTAGAAGCAGTGAAAGTTGTGAATTAATAAGAGATGATCAGGTAAAGTCAGAGTTATAGGAATGCTTAGCAGATATGCTATTGATTAGTCACTAATCTTTTGATCCTTTGATGTCAATATTATTTATGAAACTGAGAATATGTAATGAAATTTTAGTTTGAAGAATGAAGATAATATCATTATGGAAGATCAGCACCAAGTTGGTTGTGTCCATTGGTCAAGTGACTAGCTAAAGTATATTAAAAAGAGTCTAAAAATAGTAAAATTTTAGAAAGAAGGGTGAATTAACTATTTGTCATAGCTAATAAAGAGATTAAGCATTGGTTAATAGATGCAGCTGGCAAAAGACTTAGCAATATGATTTAGGAAGAAAAGAATGCCAGAGTGCTATATAGTGACTCTATTTAGTAGCTTTAAACTGCAGATAATGCAAAAGTTACTACTGTTTTTTTTTAATATGCAAAACTATTGAGAATAATAAGAACTGTTAAATGGTTTGTAAATGCCAATCTTGATCTTGCTGTGAATGATTTAGCAAACTTTGGCCCCAAAGCTTAGAGGGATTAGTTTATTGTATTTAGTCCATGATATATGAGTAATAGTGAAATTTACCACAAGTGGAAAGAAGTTAATGCATAGGCTGCCATATTTGGTATTGTCCCAAGCAAAGGCAAAGGCTTTGTTTTATTTAATTATAAGGTCAATAAATACTGCTAATTTAGCAGCAGTAAAGAATTTAATATCATGGTCTTTAATGAATTGTTGCTGTTGCTCCTAAATCCTTCTAGGCATGCTTTCTATATTCCTTGACATACCTTTGATAGCATTTTATCCCACTTCTTTGCAACTCTCTTCATAATTCATACACATTATGAGGTATTTCATTCTGCCTAAGTTACTCCTTAAGATATTCCCAAAGATGTTTAATAATGTTGAATATAGAAAATTGAGCTGGCCACCAAAGAACATCAAAGTTGTTATCCTCAAATTACTTGTCAGCCCTCTTAGAGTTGTGTTTGGAGTCATTGTTTTGTTAAAAGTAGCAGGAATTTCCTCCATTTCCAACTTTTCAAAGCTCTCCTTTGCTCTATCATCTAGAATTTCACAGTTCTGCTATGCATTTATAATTTCCACCACCTCCACAAGCTTTCCTACTCCATTCCAACCAATACAGCCCTAAACTATGAGATTATTCCCTCCTCCATACTTTACAATAGATATAGTTGTTTAGTCTAAAATGCCTTTTCCTTATAGCTTCCATATATACTGCTTCCTATCTAACTCAATCCTATTAATCTTTGTCTTACCTATTCACAACATCCTTTTCCAGTCCTCTATAGTCTAGCTCTAATGCTCTTGAGCCCATTTAAGCTGTAGTTGTTAATGTCTAGCTTTGAGCATGGAAACTTTTTTCTTAGTAGCAGACTAATAGTCCTCCTCCTTCAACACATTCTGGATAGTCTGGGGAGAGACAGGGTTGGAAATGATGTTGTTAATACAATTAGTGGCCTAAACAGCTGTATAAAGTCTCCCAGTTGAAATTTATTGAATAATAGCCTATTTATTATGTAGAGTAAGCTTAGCAAGACAGCCTTCAAGATGGTTTTCTTTATTCATCTCCAACTCTTTACTAATCCTTCTAATAGTAGACTTTTCTAGACTAGTTTGAGCCCCAATCTAATGTAGAGAATATCCTTGAGTAAGAAAAAAAGCAACAGTAGAGTATTGTGCAGAAGAAATAAGTTTTATGATGATGGTTAAAGGTCAAAATGTGGATAAACTAACTTAAACTACTTCCAAATATATCCAAACATGGTCACATGACTCTGTCTGTATTCTCACATGTGTTTCTGACTAAAACAGGAATAAACTTTTGAAATTAAAGATGCTCAAAAAACTGTTCTAATGAGTGAATATTTTAAATGGCTATTGCTCCATCAATTTTAATTTTGATTACATAGGCCTAGGTTTGTTCTGTAGCTACAATGCCACAGTATTTTACATGATTTAATCAGGATTTTATATACTTCACATTCTTTATGCTAATATTATCTTTCAAAAAGTATGAAATATTAAAACAATTTTTTAAGCCACTATATTAATAAAGGTAATATAAGTACAGATAATAAGGTGCTAACTAAGCAGAAAGAGATCTAAAGAAAAAAAGTCTAAGAAGCCATGCTGCCAGTTAGTAGAAAATATTTCAAAGCTGAGTCATGTGATAGTATAATATTATGATACAAATGTTATGCAGTGTGACTAATGTGACTGATATCATGGTTATAGTCATGTCACAAGTCATATAGAGGTTATGAAGCCATGTGAATTAGATTACTTTAAATAAGGGCTCTATTAGAGCCCTCATTGAAAGTGATACATTTTTCAGAATTTGACAAAGGGCCCTAAAACCAATAAAGAAGCTGGTTTCCATCATTTGCTGTCAATACAAGATACAATAATTAATATAGGATAGAATGATAAAAATTAAGTGATTACATCTAATCTTGATGTGCTTAGTCAATCACAAATTGCAAAAACTTAAGCAACTAAAAGCTTCTATGAGCCTTACAAAAAAAGAAAATCAAAGAGTAATGATTAGTGCTGATTTAATCCAAACAAAGAGAATAAAGGAATGAAAAGCAGAATATTATAAGAGGTGCAGGGCCTTTAGCACCACTTTTTTGGACTACTTTCTATAGTATATGACCTATCAAAGGCAGGTAACTTCTAGCACTATGAAACAATAACCAACTTAGAGAGGAAGAATCTTATTTCTATAAACTGAACTAGAAAAGATGGGAAGTAAGATTAGCAAGTCAGTAATGCACTTTACCACATGCAGCAGCACAAAGTAAAAGCAATTAATAAAATAGCAAGAGATATATGGGCTGAAAGAAGAAGGAAGAATGATTAAAAGGAATTAGAAAGATATAAAAATATATTCTAGAAAGGTGCTAAATAGGCAGTAAGTGATGCTATTGGTTTTAAGACTTAGTGAATGTAAATTGTGGGAATAATGGACTAGTGATTTGAATGATTATTAAGTATGATAGTGGAGCACTAACATATAGTAGCAATTGCAAGTAAATTTGTAATATAACAATACAGTATATAAGTAAATAGTAGTAAAATAAAAAATAATAAAGAAGTTACCTACAAACTTCAAAGCTTAACATAGTGTTAAGATAATTTAAGTTTATTATGTGCTTCCTTCTACAACAATCTACTTAATGCTTCTTTATTTTGCTTGACTTTTGTTTTTCATGATGCTCTCTGCCTACAGCTTATAATTATGGCTAATATTATATTTTTACATTTTTATTCTTGATTATGCTTATGGAGACCAGATATAGGTCTCATCACCTTGCATCTTCTGTTTATCAACTTTGCTAACAAGCCATTAAGATCTCTATTAATCTAGCAACTTATTTAAGCAGCACTATAATCTAGCACAGTGACTTACTTGAGCAGCACTAGATAACTAATCTTCCACTACTGCAGATATAATGTTTGACATGCACATGCTATCAAATGTCACTGAGATTTGATAAGATATTTATGTGCTATAAGCCTGCTCTTTTGCCTCCACTAGTAACAATTACACCACTACTACATCATTAGCCCACTATCACTGACATCACCACATCAAATTAAGAAGGTCTATTGTCTAAACTTCCCTTAAGTTATGCATCTAACTATCTTTATATTAGTTATAATAGCTCTAAAGTGCTTTGCTAGAGTTTTATTATACTTAGCATTTTATAGTAACTGCATAGTTATTTAAGAATTTTGCTGAGTTACTTCTTTATCTATTTTTTTTAACAACTGCTTTACACATATACACATTTATATCAATAAATACACTATCTTATTAATGCTTATAGTTTTTATTAGAAAATCATTAACAGGGAGCAATATATTGGAAGATTCTACTGATAAACATGCAAACCAATTAGCACCAGGCAGTGGAGGCATACAACTCATCTATCACTCTTTTAAAAATCCTTCTCTGCAAAACTCAAAAACTCATCTGAAGATTTTACTATAGCCTCTACAAAATTCAAGAACTTATCCAAAGGTTTTGTTATAGTCTGCACATCTGAGGAGGAATTTCCTTAGGCATCTTGAGCAGCAAACAGCTGGAAAAAGAGCTCTTTCTACTCTAATGCTGAAAGATAATATACTTCTAACATTTAAAGATAGGATTAAACAAAGTGACTAGGCTTTTCATAGCAACAGCAAAGAAATGAAAGAGATAAACATTAGCAAGATGTACTGACATCTATAGCAACTTCAGGAGAGAGTGAGCATGTTAGAGATACTTGAGCAAGGGCTGCAGTATGAAAGAGGAAGGAAGGCTGGATAAAATGATGAGCTAGTAAAGATGCCTGTGAAGTGGAGTACAATGTAGTTCCTCAATAAAGCTCATGCCTCAATTCCATGAGCTGCCACTAATCATATGCTACCTAATACTAAGACTTAATACAAGTTTTGTCTAATTGTCTCTCAGCCATGCTATTGATCTGATTCATAAAAAAGAAGAAAAAGCTATCTTAGAAGATAAAGCAGAGCTGAAGATCATCTGAATAGCTAGCCTATTTAGTAAGAGCTCTAAAGAAATCAATGTACTTACTCATTTAGGGTCTGCTTTTCTTGTTTATATTAATGAAAATTTCAGAGAGTAAGAGATGCTCCCTTAACAAAATCTAAGAAGAAAAACTCAATCCAAAATTCTTTTTCAAATTAAACTTAAGTCTTAAAACCCTCAACTTCTCTAGAGCATTGAAAAATTTGTATTGAAAGAATCAGGCAATTTTAAGAGTGTCAAAAGGAAAGGTGTCACCACTTAGCTGAATATAAGTAATGCATGACTGCAAAAAATGCTTATTCATAGCTGTATCATCATTAAATGCATTAAGGAGTGCTAGATAGGAAATATTAGCATAAATAGGGGAGGAAGCTTCAAGGTGAGGGTCTGAAGGTGTATCAGCCCCAACTGGAAGTGCTTAAAGAAGGATAAGAGTGAGAAGAAGGCACTTTAGAAGAGTACAAAGAAAATAAGAGATAATGTCTGTAGTCTAATGCAATTTAGCAAGTTTGGTAGTATAAAGAGTGAAGAAAGCTTGAGTGGTCTGCACCTGAGTTTTTAGAGCAAATAAGCAGCTCCAGGCATCATTTTGAGGGGCAAAAGCATCCAAGGGAGCACTTGAAGGAGCTGGTTAGATTATAGAAGCAGTAAAGGAGTAGGAGGTAATTTTAGTGGAAAAGTGACTTAAAAGGGCAAGAAAGGGTTTAAGCAGGCTAAAAAGGGCTCCTAGACTGAAATGTAAAGACTTGTTCTACTGTAAAGGTGACTTCTGGATGCTATGGCTTAGTCACATAGCTATCAAAGAAAGATCCAAAGTATATTAGAGTATATACTAACAATATTATAATAAATACTCACCTGACAGAGGAAAATTCAAAGAGAATGAGTCTAGGGATCTCTTATGTTAGGATTGATTCTTCTGAAGCCTCTGAAGCATGGAAAACAACTATATAATATAACAAAACCTTAAAAACTTCAAAAATTACTTAAGTAAACAACTATACAAATAAAGCAGGAAAACTCCAGACTTTAAAAGTTAGAAGGCAAACTCTAGCTCATATAAGCAGCCTGTATGCAGTATTGAAGGAGACACACTTATCTGAATGATAGCTAAAGAATCAGAGCACTTTCACAGCTAAATGTAATACTAGTAGATAGTGTTGAAAAAATAAAAGCAGTAAGTAAAAGAATAATAGAAAAAATAAGGAAATGAATAAAGAGAAATTGAAGGAATAAGGAGTGAAAGATGGAAGAAATGAGGAGTCCCCTGATAAATGAGGTGATTAGGAGATGAAGCCCTAGTGCTTGAATTCAATCATCAAAGTGAATGTGTATATATTTTATTATTTATTTTGCTTGACTCTACTATTTTTGATATTACTATCAATTCCAGTCTTACTGCATATAACAACAAAAGCACTCAAAATATTACTGACTCCTCTCTTGCTTATCTCTATTTTACTACTTTGAACACTTTCACACTCTTTGCCACTCATAATATATACTTTACCACTCTCTTTAATTTTGCTTACCCTGCCATTCTTGAACTTACTAAGCATAATCCTCTTGCTAACAATTTTACTTATTTCCACTTGTGTGAATGCCAACACTCTAAAAAGGAAGAGCATTCAAACTAAAAACAAGTATAAATCTGTCACATTAAAAATTAAACTAGTAATTGTACTATTTTTGAAAACTTTGAAATCAAATAAAAAATTCTTGGAAATTCTCTTGTTAGCATACCAACACTTGACTCTGATTCATTGTCATTTACACTTATCAGATAATTTACCAAAGCAGTTATCAAGGAAAATGGAAGATATATAAAGTATAAGATATTAAAATTAGAGATACTCAAAAAATATTCCAATGAGTGAATATTTTAAAATAGCTATTGCTCCATCAATTTTGATCTTAATTACATAAGCCTAGATTTATTTTGTAGCTACAATACCATAGTATTCTATATGTTTTAATCAGGATTTTAGGTACTTCTTATTTTTCATGCCATTATCATTTTTCAAAAAGTATGAAATATTGAAACAGTTTTTTAAGCCACTATATATCTTTGAATCATTCTCTACCAGCTGTGTGACTGAGCCACAGCCTCCAGAGGTTGCCCTTACATTTTCCTATTTGATCTTCCTCTTCTCTCTCCATTTTATTGCTTTAGACTAATTTAGATTATACTAAAACTCCCTCTATTGTACTTTTTTAGAGCTTTTGCTTTTTTGAACCTCTAACTAGTGGTTCTATGCCTCAAGATGAGTCTCCAAGTCAGCAATCCCTGACAGTCACCTTCATGATATATTTTTTTCTCTTTATCTCTCTTACTTCCTTTTTCTTCACTATTTTGCTAAGTAATTTTGCTTTCAGTAATTCTTATATTTATCTACTATTGCTAAGTTTGCCCTATATTGAGAAATTACTACTGCCCAAATATGATTGTGTATATCTAATGCTACACTGCACAATTCTCCTACAGATAACATTACCACTGCTTTTATAATTCAATCAAATATAACATTGAATTTTTTTATGTCAAAAATTAGTACTATAAGTCAAGATAATTTCTCTTGGTTATTTTTCTATGCTCCTAAATTGCATTTGATAGGTGGTACATAGCATGGAAAAATACCAGAAAAAGAATGAAAGGGAGGCTGTAGTATTGTAGAAGTTTTGCTAGTTAATGTTATAAGTTCAGCAATTGATATAGGTGATGGCACTAATGTTAAAGGCTGGTTTATTTGCAGTTTTTTTGTAATTGTGGATTTAGCTCTTTGTACTACCTTGTACTTCTTAAGTGCTTATTTTAATTGGTGAATTTTTACTCATAAAAGATTTTTTGAGAAAAGCATATCTATTGTTTATTATCTGGGGTTTTTGATAGTGCCACTAATTTATCTTTGCTTAGTATATATGCAAATCTCTATAAGTTTGAAACATTGATACTAGTGCCAAAAATGATTTAGCCATCATTGTTCTATTGAGCCTTGCCTTAGTAAATGTACTATTTGAGTATATTATACTATCTTCACATTATTGTGTGTCTTGCTTCTTTACAGAAGTGACAGAATTCTATTTGAAGTGTTACTAAGCTTATAGGAATCATTGTCTCAATTTTTGTTATTGTGCTCAATACTGCTACACTAAAAGCTGCATCTAAATCCTCCTTTTTTATTTAATCTATATTTATTAATACTAAAGTTATAAGTTTTAGTGTTGGCATTATTGGTGCTGCAATATTAGTGATCCTAATATTAATATTCATATCTGTTTCCTTAAATGCCAATTTTTCAGCCTTACATTATAAATTTTATCAGCATTGTAAAAGTTATTGAGATGGTGATTGATAATATATCTATCTCAACAATAAGACAAAATAAAGCTATTAATCATTAAAAGGTCTAAATAAAACAAACTTTTGCTAAAAACTTTAAGTAGTTCTGCCAGAATCTATAGGCAAATAATATGGCTACAACTGCCTTGAAAAGGCTCATCCAGATCATATTAGATCAGCCTTATTAGTGGCCTAGATGTTAAGAAATCAGCTTATTAGTATTTTGATTTAATTTATATTCAAATCAATTATGTGACTATGCTCAGGTCTTCAGAGATTAAATGATTTATCTTAATTAATCAGTGCCAGAACTGCCATCAATAATGAATTAAAGCAATTATCACATACTTAATGAGATTTAATTAATCTAATAGATCTGATGAAATTATCAAAGATATTATTGCATCAACTAATAAAATAATCTGCTGCTAAATGGGGTTGTGGCTGTGCAATGCCATTAATTTAATATTATACCTTAATAGTTATCATAACCTTCACTATACTACTCTCCTGTGCATAACTACACCAACTTCTGCCTCCCTCTTTTTTAATGTCTAACTATTACTGATCCAATTATCAGACTTTCCCAAACCCTCTGTCCCTGATAACTGACCATGCTTAGCTTTTCTAATAAGGCCAGATCACTTCCAATACTAGACAGATACCATCATATAAAATCATCCTACAACTTCCAACTTCTATGTAATTATTCTGCCACTTGGCTATGCCAAAGCTTAATTTCCTCCAGTGCACAATTATTTCTGAAGTCCAAGACATTCTGCAGATACTTAGGTAGTAGCTCTGTAGTTAGTATAATAGTCTTGATATTAGCTCTCTCCTTATTCTCTTCTCTCTTCTAGTTCTCTCTTTTCCTCAACTTGACTCAGCTTCAACTTCTGATTTCCTGGCTCTTTTTCTATTATTATTCTATTATCTCATTTCCATCTCATTTCTCTCCTCAGCTATTCTCTTTTTTACCTCTGCTTTAGTTCCTCCTTTGATATAATTTCCCTTACTCCCTTATTAGCTTCTTACTCCTATTTTAATCTCTTTTCCTAATTTTATCTTTCTATTCTACTTACTTCTGTCTATCTACATTTCTTCTTTGGTTTCTGATTTCCATTTCTTTTTTCTTATAATCTCTGTCTATATAATCCTACTACTTCCTTGATTCTCTATAATTCTTCTAGCATCCAACTCTGATGCTAACTCTAAACCTCCATATATGTCTTTCTTTTTAGCAAGAGATAACTAGTAGATTCCTACTCAATAAAGTGAGTTACTGAATCAGCAGAACCTGACAATAAGTAAAATATATATATCTTAGCAGGAACACATGTGAATCCCTATATATTAAGTACCATTTTGATTGCTTAATCAATCCACACACAATAAAAGTTGTTTGAAACATTCTAAGGTGAATTAATAGCAATTTGATGAAAAAAGTTAAATTTAGCTATTGGTAAATATTTTATTTAATATTGTTTGAAACATCTGATTAATTTGCACTTTATAAGAAAAAGTCCAGAGGCATTTTGTAAAAAACTGAATGGAATATTAATAATTTACAAAAGCAGAGCACCAAAATCAATTGAGGGACATCTCTGAGCTAGGGGAATTTCTACCAAGCCTTTTGGAACTGGAAAATGAAGGCCCAATAACATAAAAATAATCTAAAATAACTGAAAAATGTCATGCATCATAGGGAGGAGAAATAACATAAATAGAGGGGAAATTTTGTGACACAGACAAGTTGCTAATTGCCTGCACTCAGAATTTCCAGGGAGTGGATATCTTAGGCCCAAGGCAATAGTATACTTCAGGTTATTAGTCTTATACACTAGTTAGATCTTTTTTTGGTGTGACTGAGTTTGCATTGATTAAAAACTAATAAACTCTATCATTTACTATTATATTTCATAAAAGTACTTTGTGAAGTGTAATTCAGCTCCAAAACTTAGTGAAAGCTAGTTTATTTGTAATTGCATCTATTTAAACTAATTCAAATAACCTAATTTTACATCATTAGATAGTGTGATTTCAAGTTGCCTTGCTATTTTTAACTATAGTGAAGAGAGTATGCTCTGCTAGAAAAGTTGCTATTCCTTATTTCTATAAATTTTAACATTTTGTAATAACCACTTTGATATTCTTTGAAAGTTTCAATAGTATGTTGAAAAAGTTCCTAGTATGTATATGCCATTGTTAAATGCTTTATGCACCAGTTTCTGCAATTCCCCTAGTGTATATTCTTTGATTCTTAGATAGAGTTAAATTACAGCTTTTTGCCATTTCTGATACAAATGTTATCATTGATTATTTTCTTCTGGCATTGCTAAAAGCATATTGAATCTATCCAAACTAGTTCATGATTTGGTGGTGTTTTATGAAATATAGCAGGCTACATACTCTTTTATTTGTTTATTATCAGTAATTTCACAGTTCTATAATAAATATTTGAGTTCTTTGAAGTATTGCATCAATTTGCAAAGTCAAGTTTTATTCTACTTTGGTGCTAATAAGTGATTCCTAGCTGGCATGTGATTAGCTGTAATTAGTTTCATTACTAGTAGTTGTGGCATCAAAGGTGATTAATGTGGCAAATGCAATTGTAATAGTATAGGTAATTTAAAAACCTGTTTACTAAATATAAACAACTATAAACTAGTTAATACATGGATTGACATTAGTAAAGTGGATGAATGAGTTTCCATAATCAAAAGTGATGTTGAAGTAGCTGCCAACTGACTCTGCAAACAGAGTCTAAGCTAGTTTTGAGTTTCTAGTAGTATTTTATTTTAGAAGCCTCTTGCAGTGGGCTCCAAATTGATGAGTATGTGGCCAAGATTGTAATGTGTTTGTGGAAACTTGTTGGAAGGAAAATGACAAAGATTCAAATTAACTCTGCAATTATACATATTTGCTATGATATACTAAGTATAACAGAACTTTAGCAAAGTATAGTAGAGGTAAAATAAGTAAGTCAAGTGGATAATCATGTGCTAGACTATATAGTAAAAGAGTCTAGACAGATTGTTAGTAGATGCAAAAGTAGGATGGTGGTGCAGTTGTTGGATGCTATGAGCAGTGATGAATAAGAGAATAAGAGCAGTAAGGAGTGGGCTTGGTGTATATAAATATTTGGTTATATTGCAATACTACTGAGTGGAGGTAGTTATTAGCAGTGATGATAATAGAGGAGATGGGCAATTCTTTAATGCTGCTCAGATATGTTACTGTACTAAAAAAGTAGTGCTGCTTAGATAGGGTGCTACATCATTGATGACCTTAATGACTAGCAAGCAAAGTTGTACAAAGTATAAGACAAAGAATGAGGTCCATAAGTGACTTCTATAAGCATAATAGAGAAAAAAGTCATAAATATAAACATTGGGTGCAACAACAAGCTGCAGGTAGAGAGTATTAAACAGAATAAAAGTTGAGCAAAGCATTAAGGAAAAAAAAACATAATGCTTAACAAGCAAGTAGGGGAAAACCTCATTGATACTCATGAATTGAAGTGTGCAAAGTGCACTACTGCTGTGGTTATGTGTAGTTGATTCCTTGATTGATTATTTTCTACTCTACACTATCTAGTCTTTATACTATAAAAGTACAATTGCTACTATATATTAGTACTCCATTATTGTACATTATAACCATTCAAATTATAACTCCATCTTGTAGCAAAATTTTATTGCTAGAGCTTAAGAATAACAGTTTAACTTACTGTGCTCTTAATGTCCATGTCTATTTTTCTGCCTTTCAACCATTTTCCCTCTTTTCTCAGCCCATATATTAAATTTCATCTTATAAATTGCTTCCAAATTATTGTGCTATACATGTCAAAACCCATTTCTATCTTGCTGGTGTCATAACTTGCCTTTTTATTCAGTCTCTGAGGAATAATGTTTTGCCTTCATAAAGAAGTTGCTAAATTGTAGTGCTAGAAGTGTATCACAGTTGCTTGATCATGTGCTATAGTCCTAAAAAAGTAGTGTTAGAGGTCCCAGACATTGTGACAATGTCTTGCTTCTTTTCTTAAGTCTCCTGTATTTAGATTAGCCTTATTCATTTCCTTTTTCTGCACTAGTATCAGATTTTAAAAGCTTCTCATTGCTTGAATTTCTTCAGTTTGTGGTTATGTAGGCAGGTCAAGATTAGATGTGATTGCTAAACTCCCATCATCTTATTTTGTATTAATAGCAAACTCATTAGCAGAACTTTTAGCATAATAAAAGTAACATGCCTAAATCTATTGGACCCTTGCATCTCTTGCCTATCATGGCTGGAGCTGATATCTAGATTTTGTAAAGGTGACCTCTAGAGGCTGTGGCTCAGTCACACAGCTGGCAGAAAGAAATCCAAAGTTGTATTAATAAAGGTAAAATAGGTACAAATAATAAGGTGCTAATCTGGCAGAGGGAAATTCAAAGAGAACAAGTCTAAGGATTTACTCTGCCCATCAATAAAAAATATTTTGAGGTCAAGTCACATGACTGTCACACAGTCATGGAGTCTGGCAAAGGCTCCCAATCAATGAGGAAGTTTGTTCCCACAGTCCAGCCAGTGAGGAGTTTGATGAAGGTGCTTGGCAGCAGGTGAATTAGAGTGGAAAGGCCTGAAAATAGGAAGGAAACATGGAGTAAGGAACCTCCAAATGGGTGGGTCCCTGACAAATTCTCACTATGTAAAACTACACAAACAGCAACTGGTATTGTGAAAATAGTCTACCCTACAAAATTGTTACAGATCACTACTCATTATTTGTGTCTGCATTTTAGAAAGTCCTGAAGAAGCTGAGTGAAATTAAACATAAAATGTCAACCTCTTTCCATCTTTGAACTGATGGTGTATCTGAGCATTCAAACAAGACAATCATCCAGTATATAAGATTTTATATCAATTAACTATAGAGAAGGTGGGTAAAGGCACTGCCATATATCCATTTTGAAATTACAAATACAGTTGATGCATCCATGAGTTACTCACCATTTCAATTAAAGTTGGAATATTCTCTCCAGATGGTTCTTTTCTTGTACTCTCCTCCTACAATGGATACACTAGTCAAAGACCTCACCCTTCAAGTGTTGTTAAGCATTGAGAACAAATTTCTAGAATAGATAATCTGATGATGGTGAAATTGCATAGGCTTACCATGCAAGCACTCATTGTGCACCAGAAGTGCTATATAGGGTGGGAGACAAGGTTATGTTGTCAATCACAAACCAATGCCAAGGATACATGCAGAAACATGATGGAAGAGTTGCCAAGTTTATGCCTTAACCAGATGGCCCATTCATGGTGGTGGAGGCTTTCCCAAAATTGTCCAAAGATGTCCTGGACTTACCAAAATTGATGAAGATTGTCAATTGTTTTTATATGAACTTGTTATTTCCATTGTCTTGAGATGCTGGGGTGAGGAACATTTCATTGATTGTATTTTGGACAAACAGCAATGGAGATGTGGAGTGCAGTATTTGGTGCATTATCATGGTTATGGATCAGATCATGACAAATGGAAGAGTGAGAGAGAGATAAAATTCTATGGTGTTGAATGAGTGAGAGAAGAAAAAAGCAGATTTGGGGAGGAAATGAATTCTTTAGGAAAGAACAGTGAGTGTAAGCATATCACTTACAGTGACACATGGAGAATGGCATACAAGAACACATTGAGGAAATGAGACCAAATTTGAATGCAATCAGTTTGCAATTGCATGGAACTGACAGATGGTAGAAAACCTTACACAAATATATATATATAGAAGGCTGTGTCATATTAGTTACTTTCCTTTTCCCCAAAATTATAGCCCATTCCATTTTGGTTGTTGTGAACTTACAGGCAAAGGTGATTGTGTAGTGGCAGAATTGTGTGGCAGAAGTAATTGTGCAATGGTGAAATCCTGCAAAGTGATTGTTTGGAGCAGTGCATGCAGTGGTGTTGAGAGTGATTGTCCAAAAGTGAAGGTACTGTAGCATAAAGAATTAGGATTGTCTTGAGGGTGCATTAGGGGAAGGCTGTGTGGGAATGTGAATGGGTTGTGACAATTGCATTGTCTGCATGTCATGGTGTCTGGCTTCTCCACAGATATGATAGAAGCTTGTTTAGTTTTGCAAAGCTGTCAGACTGGTTAAAATCATTTTTTGCTTGACATGGCAGCACTGATAGAGCTTCTCTCTTCATGTAGCTACTATTTGCTGGTGTCAGAGTCAAATGTTTTGTGATAATGGCATTGGCAATTCTAGGGTTTATCCCCATTTTTGTTCCTTTCAGTGCCTATTTTATAGCTTTGAAAACTTTATCAACATCATAAAGATCTTGGGATGATGGTCAGGTAGCATAATTTCAAGTTGCTGGGCTATCTTGGACCATAGTAATGTGGTATGCCCTGTTGAAAGAGTTGTTGTTCTTTATTTCTATATATCTTACTGTTCTGTAATAATCGCTTTGCTATGCATTGAAAGTCTCTGTAGTATGACAAATATTTCTTTCATTATGTGCCTGCCACCGGTAGCTTTTCCCACTGGGTATTTGATGCAACTGATGAGCAGTTTTTCTTCCTTCTCACTTGCTTCCTTTCACTGCTCTTCTTACTGAATGCATTCTTTTTGATGGGGTGGGGTGTAATCTTAAGATTACGACTTCCCAACCAGCACTATTTGTACATATTTGGAAGCTGCCTGACTTCCACCCTTAAATACTAAGTCATTGGGGACGGATCGGGATTCCAACCTTTTCCCCATCTCTCCTAGACTAGATACGTATCTCTATTCGCTTGTATTATAGCAAGGTCCTGTCGTCTGTTGTTGTGTGATCAGTGAGGACTGACGTCCCTCCAACAATATGTATTAATCATTTGTTGATTCCAACTCTTTGGTCTAGCCATTATGTTGCGAATTTTTGATTTCTGGCACCAGAGTAGCTAGTCAGTAGGTCTGGAGAACATTGTAAAATTTATAAAGTTTGAATGAAAGGACAAATTTGTGGGACCTTAAATGGGAAAAGGTACAGCGTAACGGGTAGGTGTAGTCAACACCTAGAATAATGCACGTATGTTTAATCTAGGTATGGTTTATGATAAGTATATTAAAATGTCAAATCTTGTTCATCCTCTCCTTTAGTCATAAAAACTAGTCCGTCAAGTAAAAGATCGGCTGTCTGCAAACAAAAGGACTAACCCTCTGGAGAATCATTCCCATTGATAGCTGAGACAGCATATTCGCAGACAGCAGTAGATAGATTTATTGCACGAAATGTATTATATTACAAGCTTGAGTCTGGAGTCAGATGTAATTTTCAATATCTGGAATAAAGTCATATCATTGGCAATGGAAAGGGACCTGACACCAATACGCACTTGCGTAGCCGTTAGACGCAATGCTCGCAGAATCATTGACATTTGGATTCGTACCATGTACTCTTTCATAGTCATCGGGAATGCCATCTTGGTCAGAGTCGAGTGAAGCCTGTGAAATATTACAGCCAGTTATTAAAAGAGGGGGAAAACGTACAATTCCTCCAAGAATTGGCCCCGGGCCATTGATAGGTGACACAGTCGGATCAGAGATAGTGGCACCGTTCCTTCCCAGAGAATTCAAAATTCAGTGTTAATCAAGTACAGGTCAACGCGATCCCGTGATTTACTAGCCCCCGCAAATGCGATCACCCTGCTAAGTGCATCAAGAGGGGAAAGTAGGGTACCCACGGTAGGGTAGTTGTACTTTGTAGATTGAAAGTCGACATCAGAGTAGTTATCGGTAGTTTCTGACAGGATCCAACCGTTGAGGGTACCATCCTGTACTAATCATCAATGATTATACGAGGCGGCGAAGAATCAGGAACTGACTTGGTCGGGATCATAATAATTATTAGAAACATATGTATGGAAGTTGGCATTACCACGTGTAACTTTACATATAAGAGCGTCAGAGATAATGTGCAGACGAAAGTTTTACCTACAAGGATGTGTCGATGTCGATGGACCACTGTATCAAGTTTAACGATCTTTCAGAAATGCCACTGCATCGAATCATGGTACCTGATGAAAACATTGTTTAGAATGTTCGCATATGACTGTCCGTCTGAGTCTCCAGCTATGTAGCCACCTCCAGCACCCCAGTTATATACCTAGAGGCAGAATCCTTCACATCCTCAGTGATGGTTATAATGGGCATACCACATTGTTGACAAACTCATTAACACCTTTCACCTTCGGGTTCCTAGTATTATTGTCAATGTACGATGACCGAACGATGCTAATGCCTCCGTCTGTCTGAATAAGGCCACCACAAGAATGGGTCTGGAGGCCTTGGGCAATGATTGAGTCGGATATACTGACATTTGATACATGACCGTTGATAGAGAAAGTCTCGTTACGGCCCTAGGACACAGAAACGTGGTCAAAAATCATGTTTTTACCATTGGCAATAGTAATCGCGTCCTTTCCTGAGTCGCCTTACGACACTCTTGGTGTTTGAGATAGGAGGTCACGGCAAAAAAAAGCTCACCGACAGTGCCCATTCTAACGAGTAATGGTATTGCTTGCGGATGAATACGATACGCCGTTACCATAGACAGTAATTCCCTGCCCTGGTGCTGTTTGACCAGCAATTGTCACTGACGACAATTCTGCTCGAAATTGTAATGAGACCCCCGACAGCAAATACAACAATCTAGTCAAACAATAAGAAGCGACAGCCAGGGGCGGAAGAACCTACACGGTTGGACTGCGAGACAGCGTCGCGAAAACTTCCAGGACCACTGTCGTTCAAATTTGTTACAATGTAGACACTACCTCCACGGCCGCCTGTGGATTGAGCTCCAAAACTTGTAGATAATGTGTCCGGTGAATTACTTAAATATAAACATGCGCGAGTGGGCTTACCCTCTGCGCCCGGGAAGGCCAGAAGGGCTGAAGATGAACATGCAGCCACAAGAATCATAACGACCAAAGAAAACTTCATCTCTCACTGCAGTAAAAGGAGCGAACAGGTTCGATATGGAGGAGCAATTCTGCTCCATAAAAATATGCGATGTAACCGATGATGTCCCAAGGTTGACCCTAAGTTGAAAAGGAGTGAACAAGTCAAGTGAGGCCCCGGTCCGGTATATGTCGTCACATGTGGACACATATCGGATGCTGGGATAAAGAAGGCATACGATATACCAGTTTGAAACGACGTCAATTGATTTTTGTAGGTTGATTGGGAATTCAAAGGAAGGAAAGCCACCGAGCGTGTGGCTTTACGCCTCATTCAGAAGGGAATGGCGGGCCGCTAGCACTGAGCATACATGTAGAGTAAAACTGTTTTTGAGGCCACAGTCACTCTCGATAATGTAGTTGACTGATTAATTTATTACCTGTAGAGTAAAACAACAGTTTTAGTCTACAGTCATCCGTAAATAACGTGTGGTGGAAACAAGTCATAGGTGTGCTCATCCTTAGGTCACTCGGTAATGTACTCAGTAATGTAGTTAACTGAGGGGGCATTATTTATGCACAAGAAATATACCGACGTAGGGAAACAATTGAAACTGTAATTAGGTTACTGTAGATGCATCTCCCTACCAAATTACTAATACTCAAGCTGCCCAATTTTTTGTCCAACTGAAGAAGGGACAGAGGCATGATAGTAGTTCCAGGCGTGTATACTGCTGTGAACTACAGGCTTACAGGCAGCTTCCCAACACAGTACTTATTAAAACCACAGTCCTTCCAGGACAAAAAAGGCCTTTTTGGAAGACAACATTAAGCGATTGTATACCTCCCGTAATCTTTGTCTGGATCATAGACCTACAGTAAGAACACATTGGTCAGGTGAAAAACGAAGTAGAAAACTAACAAACCTCCCATCTTGATGCAGGGAAGATATGTTTATTCCGTTGATAATAACTCCTTTCGACGACCTTGCCTGCATGTGATTCATTCTTCTCTTTTGTTGCATCTGCGAGGAGACGTACATCGTCGTGTACGTCGAAGTTGAACAAGGGGCCTGATTTCCCTCGAGCTTTGTTAATTATGAAATCATAAAACGTATAATGCTATAATCCGAAACATCAGGTGGCATATGTTTGTGGTGATAAACAACGAACATGAGGTATAATCAGATCCTCCTGAAGTTCATCAGGTGACGGTACTTGCATAAATGACTGAATATGACTCACCTTGATGTACATCAAATTATCAACGCTGACGCCTCGAAGTTCTGGAAACTGGTGTCGACATTTCTCCAGGAATGTACTGATAGTATCTCCTTTTTTACACTGTCGTGATACGTTGTATTCAGAAAAGTAGGATGATCTGGAGCATGAAAGACCACACCGTAACAGTCTTCCGATGTCCACTTCCATCCCAGTACGAGTACACAATTTCAATGTCCTCGTTCTTAATGGTTTCCTGTTTCGCCAACCACTCCAAACGCAGACGTTCGCGTTCCTTTCTCTCCGCTTCCTCGCGATCTCTGTCGGGGAGGAATGAGGTATCGACGTCAGGGTTTTTACGAAACTTGTTCCGTTTCGCGGGTGGGCCAATCTCAGATGTGTCCTCTTTCTTTTTAGAAGGCATATCATTGACTTTAGCCAGTTGAAAGCCAGCATCTCCATCTCCATCCATTGCAAATGACAAGGTTGCTTGAGCTATTTTCTTGCGTTTCCTGAGTTTTTTTGTGTCGTCCCTAAACGGATTCTCCACATCCTATAAGTGATCTGATACTTGTGGCGCGAGAACAAAAGTAAGACAGGAACGAATTGGAACATACTTGAGATCATTGGACTTTGCAGCCTCTCTCGCTTTAGCCTCTTCAAGTTCTTTCCTCTTTTGTTGAAAGTCCTCAAGGTGCACCAAACCAACAGTATTGTGCTTGAGAGTGTCTTCCATTGAATCATGCTGGCCGACAAAACGGTTGGCAGAGGGCCGCGCCTTCTCTGTTTCGTTGATGAGTGACTGCTTCTGTCGCTCAAAGTCTTCTCGCATCTGATTGCGTTGTTTGACGAGCGCATCCTCTCGACGGCCTTCACCTTTGCTGGTGGACATTGGGTAAGTGGCGGAGTCCAAACATATGTGCCCGTGACCAAATCAGTCACTAGTTCAATTTTTCGGGACTGGTCAGGTCGACATCAAATGGTCCACATTCTTGGAGTGAACCTACGGGACTCTCATGTCGCTCGAGTGTGTTTCCACTCTACTTCTTCTATAACGGTGCTGACTATAGAATAGTACGCTCTCACAAGTTTCTATGGCATTGGCCACCATACCGCACACCGACTCTGTGCTCGACTACAAATTCATGACAAGTGTAGAATGAGAGACTTGTCGCCTCACCAAGTCACCGCCCTCGCATCGTTTCTCTCCTCTCCTTCCACATCCGTTACGCCTCCGCGCTATCCTCTTGCCGCTACCGACTTCATCCCACCAACACCAAATAAGTCCACTCAGGAACTGCAGAACGAATTTGCAGTGTTAAAGGCTGCTCGCGACCAGAGAAAACAGAAGAGGGATCAGCATTCTCGTGCTTCGCAACATCCAGTCCTTGACCCGTTGAAAGATTTGAAGATAGAGTCAGAGTTGAGACGGATGATACGGGAGAACATTGGTCACCAACGGATGATAGGAAGTTATGTGGGAAAGAGACACGCAATGCACTTACCTGTCAGAGGACAGAACACACGGTCTAACGCCCAAACAGCAAAGAAACTCAACCAGTTGGACCGTTATTGAGGTCGCTGTTGATTTCTGGTGTAATAATACTTCCGAGTCCTTATTGTTCCATAATGATTATCTGTTTTGGAGGACGTGACTCAAACGGGTGTGACTTTTAAAGTTCATAATGGCTACGACGAGCAAGCAGTACAAGAATATTGGCGAAGACCTCTGGAAAAGTAGGACGGAAAAGATTGTGAGTATCCTCGTGTCAAGTATCTCCTGATGTCTTAGTCCAAAGTAGAACGCTGAACTATTTGCTCTAACATATGGCGCTCTCGTTGTCCAACTCATTCAGGACTATGAGGACTACGCTGAAGTCAACAAACAACTTGAGAAGATGGGATACAACATCGGTACCCGCTTAATCGAAGATTTTCTGGCCAAAAGTGGGATCGGTAGATGCGCAGATTTCCGTGAGGTCGGGGAGGTAGTGTCAAAAGTCAGTGCTGCAATCATTCTTCATAAACCTTTTTCGCAAACACCTGAACTTTCGATGCAGGTTGGATTCAAGACTTTCCTTAATATCACACCGATTATCACGCACGGTGCAACACCAACACTTATCTCCTCAAAATCCGATGGTCCTGCAGGGCCAGTCTCGATTGGATCAACTTTTACTCTAACCATTGACGAGAACCCCTTAGCCGAATTTGTGGAGCTTCCTGAAGAAGCTCTCGAGGGTGGTCTTTGGTTTAGCAACGTTCTGTGCGGTGTAATACGTGGAGCTTTGGAGATGGTGTGTAACTATTCTGTTAAGGCTGATGTCATGCTCAGTCTATGTCTATCTTCCAGGTCCAAATGCAAGTACAGGTGGACTTCATATCGGATATGCTTCGTGGTGATGAGAGTACTGAGATAAGAGTGAAACTTCTGAGATATCTCGAGGAAGAGGTGCCTGTGGGAGATGATTGAGCGCCTTGTTAATTTATGGTAAGCAACTAGGCTTGTCCGCTTTGGTGTTGTCTAACTCTCATCTGGGCTTGCGGTTTGGTCACTCAGCATTATGAACAAATAAAAGGCAAGTGTTATGCGTTAAAAAGCTCCGAAAGATGTTAGTGAACATGCGGGCGCAGGATGAAGTGATTGAAATATAAGAATCCAGATTCTTCATGTAGTTTGCTACCATTGAACGATGCAGGTCAACGTCTTGCTTCTGGCTACTATTATAGAATGCACTATAGCACGGCACCGGACCTCACCCAGGTTGATACATACTTTGTTTCCAACGCACGATGGTACTCATAAGGAACTTATCTTGGATTCAGCATCGTGGTCACCGAGAGTACCAACAAATTTACAAGTGATCAACGCAAGAACGTCTGTAAAATTCGGAATGATTGGACGAGCGAATGAAGTTGTGTGTGACTTAAGGTCGGTCGACCCCCAGTATATATGAACTGTCTCATCTCAATTCTTTTATTTCCCCTCTGTGTTAAGATCCGGTCAGAGGTTAATACACCGTGAGTGGCTTTGAGACATCGAGTGGCTTTGACCGGTGGCCCGCCTTTGAACAAAGAGGGTCTGAGCACAAGACGATGGAGAAAGGAAAATATAAATATTATCAGATCCCGTAGAACACCCTCAGTCGATTATACAGTGACTGAGGGTGAGTACACATATCATACGGATAAGGATTCACACTTACGATTAGATTAGATTAACTGTATACTTAGGTATGCATCAAATACAGTCAATTATACAGTGACTGAGGATTAACTGTATACTTAGGTTTCTACTTCTAACAGGTTATGGGCCACTGCTGCGCTGCATAATAGAAGACGAAATCTTTGCTTTGAAACACTGCTTGCGGACATCTGCTGTTTACATAATTCTGCTCCTGATTACCTGCCAGGACTATCACCTGATCACATCAATGATCTCACTCGATCTTGTACGCATCGAGGCTCTATTGTCTTCACCTCCCTCGAATATCCCTAAAACACCATGGCACCAACAATGAAAGAGCAACCCCCTGAGCTGTCTGCTACCCAGATCGCTGAAATGAGATCGATCGACAATGGCATCAACCCAATCATCCTACCGATTGGAAGAATAACATCGTCCTGGAATGGACACATCCTGGAAAAGGACGATGGCAAGTACTCAGAATGGGTCTACACAATGAAGCTTGAACTGTCTATGGTACAGCTCTGGAACCACATTTTTGATTCACCACCTGCCCCTCACACCACCTGCCCCTCACACCACCTGCCCTTCACACCACCTGCCCCTCACACCACCTGCCCCTCACACCACCTACGAACCTTGAGCTTGCTTGGACTTCCAACAGATGCCAGGCATGTGCATTCTTGAAATGTGCAATCTCCATGTCTGAACAAAAACTTTGTGCTGATGAGAAGGACCTGGTCACCCTCTGGGAATATCTGAAGGATTGGCAAGGTGGCACTGTCCCTGTCCAACAGGTACAACTCCTACAGGAAGCTTTAACTACTAGATGCTCTCTGGCAGAACCCATCACCAAGACGGTTGATGGGACCTTTGAGAAAATAGATCATGCCTTTGATGCTGGTAAAGTCATCAAAGATCTCCTTAAGTCCATTGCAGTCTTGTCCTCCCTATCTGACAAATCCTTCTCTCACATCTGATTGATTATCTCATAGGACTTGGGCTAGGCAACAGAGAAGTATGGCCCTGCAGAGATTCAATGCTACCTTGAAGCAGAGCAAACCCTGTGGGAAGCAGACAGGATAAGCACTATACCTACTGACACTACTCCAATAGCACTTGCAGTAAAGGGCCTAAGGAGTAAGATCACTTACTCCATGTGTAAAGCAAGAGGATGAGCAATTCATGTATACATGGGCCACACTGCTCCATGGTGCATCTTAGAAGGTGGTGCAATGGCTGGGAAGACTTTAGAGGAATTAAAGAAGGCATGCTTAGCCTTTTATGAGAAGTGCAATAAGGACAAAAAGAAGTTTATCAGGGTCACACTCATGCCATCAAGAGGGAGCATGTTTACAATTGAAGGCAACTCTGACATTATTGTGGCTTACCTTGCCACACAAACTGAAAAGCCAGTAACTACAACAGCAACAGAGTTTGCAGGACTTGCATCAAATGCATTACCTAGTGCAGATACACTAGCAAATATTGAGGTGTTTGAGGTTAATACAAAGATTGTTCTTGAGGAGGAGACTATCATGAGTGCAAACACCTAACTCAATCATAATCCCAACCTTGCCTTATCCTGCATTGACACTATGCCCAGCCCATTCTTCTTAAATTCAGGTGCCACTGTTCATATCTCACCTGATGCAAGTGACTTTATATCAATTACACCAGTACATTGCTTTATTCAAGGAGTCAGAGGAACTACTATATCTGCAACAGGAGTAGGCACTTTATACCTGCACATCACAGAAGATGGATATCTTAACCTGGAAAATGCTCTCCATGTATCAAAGTCTGCTGTCTGGCTCATATCAATCAGCAAGATGATCAAACAATTGGATAAAACAGCCATCTTTGATAACACAAAAGCCACATTGAGAAAAAGAAATGGCCAAGTAGTAGCATCTGCCATCCTCATTCCAAATTGAGGCCTCACTAAACCTTGCCAACAACTATGTTCTTGTTGTATATGCTTCTCCTGACCTCCACTTATAGCATCTCAGATTAGGCCACACAAATTATCAGTCTATCATTAAGATAGCATACATAGGCATAATTCAAGAAATGCCCTCATCCTTCCTCTTGAAACTTCCAAAATGTGACAATTGCATCCTTGGCAAGCAGACAAGGATGCTGGTATCAAAGGAGAGGGAAAAGAGTGAATCCCTACTAAACCCAGAGGCGGGGGTTATGCCCACTACTGCCATCTGTGAGTCCTGCACCCCAGAGGGTCATCTTCTGGGTGACGTCATTGGAAGTCCTGGAGTTTGTCAAGGGCACTGTCAAGGTTCCGGCATGGTTCCCAAGTATCGTCCTCCAGGCCATACCCATGCCATTGTATGAGGAAGTGGGATTGTCCATGAATGTTCCAGGAGTCGAGGATGTCTTCAACCTCATAGTGGTACTTGTCCTTGACTTCAACTGGGGGAGGGGGTTCGGGACATCACTCAGGAAAGGAGTCTGGAGAGTGTCTTTCCAGGAGGCGAATGTGAAACACCGAACTCCCATATATACCTTCTGTTTTCCCTCTTTAAAAAACCTTACCTCCCTTCTAGTTCTTTCCTGCAGTAACACCCCAGAGTCTAGGCAAGGTGCTTTTTCTAGTTTTTCCGCCACTTTACTTACATTATTTTTTAACTCTGGGAGACCATTATATACATTCTAGATATACACTATTTTACAGATCAATACCTATGCTATCTGACAAGACGACAACAAGACAATGGAGCCCCTAGGTCTGAGGCCCCAAATCACCCTCACTCTTCCTCCCCTTCAGCCAACCCCAGAAATCCTCCCCCACCCCCCCCAGACTGTGCTCCTGCCACACCTTCTCGGCCAACTGATCCCAAAACGGGAGCTGCTTGCCCTTGTCCAGGATCTGCTCAAACCATGACTTCAGGGTCGGGACATTCCTCCGGCAATGAGCTGTCACCAGCCTCCCCAGCAGATTCAGACTCCGCTCCACCCCAGGACTCCCCACCCCCATTGGCAACCCCTCCCACAGGGATGAGAGTGCCAAGGCAGCCCTATCCAGGAGCAGGCAATGCTCCCAGGCCCAACCTGGAGACATTAGTATTGACCCAACCACAAGAAGTAAACACTCACTAAGGGAGGCCATATGCTCAATTACCATGTCCTCATGTAGGGCCTTGACTAGCCCCGTACTTGATGAAACTGGCCCCGGAAGCCTTGCTTGAGCATTAACTTCCCCTCGGGCCACCCTCATCTCCTTCAACTCTAGGATGACCACCTTGTATTCCCCCTCCTCATGCTCCTCCCTCTCTGGGTTGCCCTATCCCAAACACTCCTGCCAGACTCTCACTCCGATGCCCAGCGACCACCTAGATAAGGGGGAAAAAGTTGCTAGAAAAAGGTGCATTGACAAAGCTGGGGACAGGGGCAGACATGCCTTCTTAAAAGGCCCCAGAGAGGGACTGGGCGATGCCCACCTCTTCCCTTTGTCCAGGCACCCTCCAAGGCCTTCATGGCTGCTGGCCCCGGCCCAGGTCATCCAACAGGTGATCAGGACCACAGGGCAACCCCGGCCCTCCAAACCCCCACCAGACGCCTCTGCAAATGCCTCCTCCACTGGCTCCACCACTCAGTCCTGCTTCTTGACTCCCATCCTCCAAGTAATCCCCCCTAGCAGCCATCCCTGCTCCCGAGAAACATAGCACACCCTCCATAGTGCCAACACGGAACATTGCTTATGGTTGAAGCAGCATGCCTCACACACGGCCGTGTCCCGGCAAGATGAGGGGCTCGGAACCTCAAACAGACAGGGGACCTGTCGCCGGGCGCAGTGCAAGCACTGCGCCAAAATCAGCAAAAAGACTCGGAGTAGGAGACTACTTACTGGTTCATTGCTTATATACTAGGCATGAGCAGGCAGACCCCAGAGCCTTTCCAGGGCCTCCCTAAATTGCTCTTGGATTACGGCCACCCACACAATGTGACAGCTCTCTGGGACCTTGGAAACGGCCCCTATCACCATCCCGGAATGATGGAAATGAGGGGCAGACATCCTAGGACGGGAAGGGGGTTGTGGACAAGGAACAGTCTTCCATGCAAAGGTGGGCACGGGATGACTCGGTTAGGGCTCTGGGAGAACACCGGGGGCTGGCTGGGACCCACCTCCAGGGCAGGATTATTGCGTTGTACTGGAAAAGGAAGGTCAGTCGTAATAGACAAATGACGCAGCGACACTCACGTTGAGTAAGCACGGCCACATACACGCACTTGGTTGGGGCTCTGGAAGGACACCAGGGGCTGGCTGGGACCCACCTCCAGGGCAGGATTATTGTGTTGTACTGGAAAAGGAAGGTCAGTCGTAACAGACAAATGACGCAGTGACACTCATGTTGAGCAAGCATGGTCACATGCACGCAGTATTGCACATCCCGGGCCTCCCACGCAATCAGGGGGGCTACTTTGTTAGTAGCCGGGGGTGTCGGAGAATGTGTTGGCATACACAACATGGTTGAGTTAATGGTAAAAAAAATTTTTTTAAATATGTGGCAGATCAGGTGCCGGATTCCATGATTGGACCCCGGACCAAACCACCAGTTACACATGCCTCGGAGGGTCTCAGCGCTGAGGGGGGGGTGATGTCATGACCCCTTCTGAAGTCCCCTGGGACAATCCCAGAATCCCACCCGGGATCTTCTTTCCTTAAATCCCACAGCACGCCCCACCCCCACAACTACCAACACTGCCACCAACTTGCATCACAAC
>QLON01006215.1:0-20296 GCA_003313675.1 Termitomyces heimii
ACCTTGCTTCACTTGGTTAGAGCCTTGTATTTACTATTCAAAGGCCTTGTTTTTCAATATTCAATGCTTAAATCCAGCCTCAACCTTGCTTTACTCAGTTAAGGCCTTGTTTTTCAATATGCAATGCTTAGATCCAGCCTCAACCTTGTGCATATATCATAGATTTTTATAACTCAACCAATCAGTCAACCCTAAAATCCCAACCTCTGTCTCGATTTCCTCCCTCCAAACCCAATCTTGCCCCAGCATACGACGATTGCAACTTTCCTCATTGTATATCCACTGAGTCGTTTCCATATCTGATTATCACCAATTTTTCATTATTCTTTTCCCAAGCGACGCCCGTGATTAGTTTTCCTCGTCGATAAAACCTTGACTTTTTCCTCGTTCTACTCCTCGGTTTAACTTCACTTCCTTCCATCCATAAAGTTTATTTCATATTTATTTTCCCGTTTTTGCCTTCAGTGCTTCTGCTCAGACATGCGCTTAACGCGGTCATCACATGATGCCTGTGACATCGTTCTAATTTGTGCGTGAGCTATCTTACCACATCGCTGATTTGGAGGCCTGAGCGTGAGTCCGTAGCTGTTGAAGTAAAAATGGTCTGCTGCGCAGTTCACGATACACTCAAAACACATTCACTTAACATCTTCGCGCCGTACGATCATGGCAATAGATATTCTTGCTCGCGCCAACGAAACAATCAGGAGTTTGCAGGTCAGCCACTCTTGTCTCTTATTCAAAGCGCATTCTTGACATGGCTGTATTCCGAACAATTCTGGTATTAGGAGAGCCAGTTCTCTGTTATTCGCTCGTCGACCGAGTTCTTTGATTACCATCGCATTTCGCGACCAGCAGACTTGAATCAAGCAACCTCAGTCAGTGCATTTCTTTCGAGACGGGCAGGAGTGTAAACTCATAATCTCTCACAGCGCATATCCTACAACATTCGCCATTTCTCAGGTGAGAGAGCGCTTTCCAACATAGCACGACGATGTGTAGTTGACCTCATTTTGGACAGGCAATTATGTTATCATAATTGCAATACTTGCAGTATATGCTATGTATGTAACACTTGGCATCGTCGTTTTTCTAGGACCTGAAATTGACCTCCTATAGCATCTCAAACTATCTCCTGGTCACCTTCCTCACCTTCCTCGCCTTTGGTTTTGCCGCCATCAACAAGTTTGGTACGTCATTCGTGTTTTCTGCTAGCCACGGCGTCCAGATGTTGATTGTCATTCCGCAGCTCCTGAAGCCGCCCAGTTCGGTGAGCATACCATAACCCGGAAACATCTTTACACTGGTCTGTTCGTTATCGGCATCCCACTACTCTGGATATCCTCACCTTTCAGCACATTCTTCTGTCTCGTTGGAGTCTCAACTATCCTCGTTTTTGTTCACGCAAGTTTGATAGAGCCCAGCATTCGGAATGATTATGCATCCATTGACAACGCTGTTTAAACTACACCAACGTTGGGTGGATGGTTGTGTAAATATTGACTCCATATCTTTGTATACAATAATGAGGTTTATAGTTTGTAGTTTGACAATTTGGATTTTTATTCCCCTCCTGTTACTTGAAGATGATATCCAAGCTAAATGATAAACTAAGAAAGTAAGTATACATCTGATTTTAACCCATTATAATTCCTTGTGTCCATAGCACACGCAGACATAGCTTCTTGAATGTAGTAATTTGTATTGAGAATTTCATTACAGTCCAACTACGACGCTCTCGGGGCGACATCAGCCGGACAAAGTCCACCAGTAGCATTAATAGTAGTGCAAGTCATGGCGAGAAAGAGTACAAGCTTGCCTCCACGTAAAGATATTGGAGATGATCAACGACTCCGCATGGTCGATTCAGATGACTTCGAAGACTCTGCGGAACAATCTTCTAAATGCTCAAATAGAGCTGAAGGGAAGGTAGAGTTTACCAGGTTGGAGGCCTAGCCTCTTTGCCTTCTCCTGTCGCGCAACAGCAGTCTTCAAGAAATCCATCACTTCGTAATCCTCCCTGTCCATGTTTGGGTTCTGTGCAATACGTTTCATTTTTGCCAAGATTTGTTGATTTTGAGCAGCGTCTGCTTTCTGCTTTGCAAGCAAATCGCGAGCGTCCTGAACGTCAAAGTCACCCATTGGGATGAGAGTGGGTGTGCGGCGAATCATTTGGAGGCCTGAGCGGAGTCCGTAGTTGTTGAATGAAAGAAAAAGGTGTAAACAAAGGAACAGTGCTGCGCAAAGCACAACCTTCCACGACACACTCAAAACACACGACTACATTCACATCTTTAACCTTGAACCATCTTCGCACCGCACGATCATGGCCATAGATCTTCTTATTCGCGCCAGCGACACAATCAGGAGTTTGCGGGTCAGTCATCCTTGTCTTTTATTCAAAGCGCATTCTTGACATGGCTGTATTCCCAATAATTCTGACATTAGGAAACTAAATTCTCTGGTATTCGCTCGCCGGCCGAGTTCTTTGATTACCATCGCATTTCCCGACCAGCAGACTTGAATCAAGCAACTTCAGTCAGTCCATTTCTTTTTAGACGGGCAGGAGTGGTAAACTAACATTCTGTCACAGCGCATATCCTACAACACTCGCTATTTCTCAGGTGAGAGAGCGCTTTCCAACATAACACAGCGATGTGTAGTTGACCTCATCTTCAACAGGAAATTATGGTCTCATCATTGCAATCCTTGCAGTATACGCTGTGTATGTGACATTTAACATTGTCGTTTTTCGGGGACTTGAAATTGACCCTCAATAGCATCACAAACTATCTCCTTCTCATCTCCCTCGCCTTCCTCGTCTTTGGTTTTGCCGCTATCAACAAGTTTGGTGCGTCATCAGTGTTTTCTACTAGGCTCGGCGCATAGCCATTCACTGTCATTCCGCAGCTCCTGAAGCCACCCAGTTCGGTGAGCATACCATAACCCAGAAGCACCTTTACACTGGTCTGTTCGTTATCGGCATCCCACTACTTTGGATATCCTCACCTATTAGCACATTCTTCTGGCTCGTCGGAGCCTCAAGTATTCTCATTCTCGGTCATGCAAGTTTGCTCGAGCCTGGCATTGAGAGTGATTACGCATCCATTCAGGACAACGCTGTTTAATTTACACCCGTGTTGAGTGGATGGTTGTGTACATATTGATTCACCTCTTTGTATACAATCAATCAGGTTCATAGACTTGTAGTTTGACAATTTGGATTTTTATTTCCCTTCTGCTACTTAAAGACGATATCCAAGCTAAACGATAAACCAAAAAAGTAAATGAGATGAAGATGATGTGGCTGCAGACCAGTAGGAGTGTGGTCTAGGCTAAACGAATGAATGAGACGCGTAATGGCGAGAGCTTCTTATGTACATAATGTACAACTAGATGCGAAATGAGGTAGAACATGAGAGCACAGTGAGGATCGGCAGTGAGGCAACGAGAGATTGCTTTGAAATAGATAGATAGATGACGGTAGAATGTAAATGTTGCAGAGATCGAAGCTCGTCTAATGTTCAACGCGGCGCCAATAAATAAGGCTATTAGAAATAACAATATATGTTATAGGAGAGGAAGCCATTGACCTGAAATCCGTGACAACATTAGATAACGTATTGCATGAAGGACTTGGAAACTCGCCAATAACAATACTAGGCAGATCGAAGAGATCCCTTCGTATTGAGAAGCAGAAAGTTGCCGGCACAGGTGCTCCAGAGGGTTTCAGCAACACGCAATGCGAATATACTGATTGAGTGGTGTTCTCGAAGGCATGCGCCGCAAAGTTTTCCCAGTACTCCACAACAGATTGGTTTTCAAATAACTATGGAGAAAAGTCAGGCAGAGACATCGGTCGAAAAAGGAACAGACTGCACCTCATAAATATACTTCTTACCACCGACGAGCTCCTCCATGGGCCATTCCGTCAGCATGCAGAATTCGGGTGCAACCAAGCAGATTTCCCCCGTTCTTCGCCAAACAACAGTGGGTGTACCACTGAATGACATCAACTTCTCGAGTTCCTGATTTTAACCATAAGCGAAAGATAAACGTCAAGGAGATGCGAAATGCATACCAGCAACGATCTTTGAAAGCATTTTTCAACAAAGACCTCGTCATCCAGAGAAAGAGGCATTTGCAATGCGATGAGCGATGGTCGAAAAATGGCCAAAGCCCGGACGATACGTAGGATATCGTTCTTTTCGAATCTTTGCATGACAGCATAAATGACACCGGAATAGCGTGAGGAAAGATAGGATATAACAAGTAAAAATATCAGAGCCTGAGTCCGCGAAGGCACTCATTTCGCATTTGACACATGCGCAATAAACGTACCGAGTGGGCAGATGTTTCATGAGAAAATGATAGCCCTCCGTATAGTCATACGGTTTTGTTACACGGTCATGGATACTTTGCAGCTGTGATGTAGAGGATTCCGGAGCATTTCCCTGTACGTTATTGCTTCCAGAACTATCCGAGGACGCCTCGGGGTCATGAAGAAACACGGAGATTGGAGGTGAACGTGGACGGGAATCGAGAGGAAATCGAGGTTGTAAGGGATGAAGGGGTTGCGATGCCTGGTTATTCTCGTACTGGGAAAGGTCAACGGCATCGTTGATCTCGTCCGATCCGGCTTGTGGCTGCTGGGTTGTATATGGGTAGGTGAGATACTGTGTGGGGTTTGAAGGGGACGAAGGGACTGCAGGATCCGACGGTTGTACTAGTTGGGAACTTGCATATGACGTCGTGTAGGGAAGATTCCCTAGAGGTGGTGAGGTAGCGTAATCAATGGCCTCAGAGGCCCAAGTGTATGATTGTGTTGGATCAGGAGATGCTGGTGATGTGATAGATTCGGGACTTGGGTTGCCGAGGATGGCAGAGAGAATGGAATATTCGAGATTGGCAGCCTCAGAACCAAAGGTAAAGCCAGGGTCAAAGGCCGTGGTCAAAAGAACATCAGTCTGAGGAGCAGGCTCCGCTGGAAGTGGAGATCGGTCAGGGTGTGAGGACGAAATTCATAGAGCGCACATGGAGGGACGGTCGTGCTCGCTGGCTCCTGACTGCCTTCCTGCGTCGACGACGACTTGGCCCGCTTCAGTTGCTCTGCAGTACACGTGATCAGTAATTGTGTCCATGCCTGCAGTCCGTGCCGCGCACCGAGCTCGTCCTCGTCCAATAGGTATTTGGCCTTTTTGCGGTGGCCTTCTGTACAGTTGTCTGCAATCCCACGTTTTGTACAGCGTTGACACGGTCGCGCTGACAATGCAAGAGATCAATGGAGATGCGAGAAACGTAAGGCACGCCACCCACAATCGTCGCAGGTGAGGTGCGCCTTCTGGCAGTGGAAGCATGCGCGATTTGCTTTCTTTTTCTTGGGGCCGTCTCTGGCCTTGCGCGGCTGGACGGAAGATTCTTGGCCAGAGTCCTCTGGGGTGCTGGTGCGCTTGCGCTTGGGACAGGGGGCTGTCTTTTTCTTCGCGGGGGAGGAGGGGCCCGCGGCGGCATTCACGTGTGCGGGGTTGATGAAGGCGGGGGAGATAGGGAGGGGAGCATAGACGGCAGACATCGTGCTCGTCGATGAGCAAAGTGCAAAAAGCCTTCCCGCCTGATTTAATCTTGCTTTTTTATTCTCGGCATTCTTTCCAATTTAGGAGACCGGCTCACACCGGCCCACCGCCGATCCCTCAATCATGGCCTCCAGACTCCTCTCCGCACTCACAGCTGCTCTCGGTCCCAGGCAGGCCGCCAACGAACTCAGATGGATGCAGCAGCAAGCACAATCCAAGCCACAGCTCGCCAGCATGGTCCACCGCAGAGTTGCCGGTGAACCTCTCCAGTATATATTGGGCGCGTGCGCACCTCACTTTCCATATACTTGTGCTCAACTCCATCCCAGGTTCTCAGCCATTTGGCCCACTAAATCTCCTTGTACGACCACCCATCCTCATTCCCCGCCCGGAAACTGAGCACTGGGTCATGGAACTCGCACAACGCATTCCGGAGAACCCACAGTCACCCAAGCGTTTGCTGGACCTCTGTACCGGATCAGGATGTATACCACTCCTCTTATGCCATCTCCTACCCCAGGGCAGCCTCCATGCTCGCGGAATAGATATTTCTGAGCACGCCCTTCGCTTGGCTACCGACAATGCAGAGTTATGTCGCACGCCCGCACCAACTGAATCGGATGCCGGACATAAAAATACTTTTATGGCAACCATCGGCAATGTTTTGTCGCCCTCTTTCTCGGCAGACGCCAAGATCAATCCCCCATACGATATTATCACTTCTAATCCCCCTTACATATCTTGGGATGAGTACTTGTGCTTGCCCCGCTCTGTGTCAGCTTATGAAGATCCCAGGGCGCTCTTCGGTGGCCCAGACGGTCTTTTATTTTACCATGCAATTGCATCTCTTGTCCGTAGAAATGGCTTCCTTCAACCTGGTGCTATTGTAGCACTTGAAGTTGGCCATGATCAAGCACATGATGTTGAACAGATCATGCGTAATGAGGCTCACATGCATGCGGTAGAAATCTGGTCTGATCCATGGGGCAAACATCGGACAGTCGTCGCACACTTGTAGCAGCTCGGAGTACATTCTACTGAGTGAAATCTATCGGAACTTTCTGCGGAACTTTCCGCGCTTTGACGACGATCCAAGTTCCGAGGCTTTTGCATGCAAGAAACCGGTCTTGACGGCTGCTACGATCCAGAGACAGTCTTATCTCTCGCTCCCCTATACCCGTCTTTGTGCTGGGTGGTCTCCGTGACATTTGACTCTGCTTTCCGATCCCATACATTCCAGCGTCCACTCCTTATAATTTGTAAATCCTTCATTGTAATGGGGTTCAGTCTATTTCGAGTCTTACGAGTCCGAAATCAATTCATCGTGATATACACTCTGCGTCATCCTGGACACACTCACCGTCAGGAAGTTACACGTCATGGCCGTAAAAGCCGAAGTGATCGTATGTAGGACTTGGTAAGTCTCATCCTGTTTCCGTAATGTTTTCCCATGATCGTGACACTCGTAATACCTCCTTAATCAAAAACCAACCATATCTAACCTCAGTCGCGCTCCAACTCAAAGGATAGAACGCGGTAGCTTTTCATACGACTTCTGATGCAGAAGGGGGCGTATCTGATCTTCACAATCGGAGAGTGGCTTACACTTTGTCACTTGGGTGTCAAACTCGGTCTATGTGCTTGAAATGGTGTAAGCCAGGCGACCGGTACCATTACCATCGGGGGGTGCACCGCCCAGTTGAAGGTTCTGCCATGCATCATCTAACGTAACAATAATGAACATTGGTACGGATTGCTTCGAACTATGTGATCTCGGTCCGGTATCTGTGAAGTTCTTTATTATTCTTCCGGTCGGTATAAGGATACATAATTTCGCATCTGCTCCTACATCGTAAAGTATCTATAAGATGAAGGGCTAAAATTAGTGTTGCATGTTGTAATTGATGAAGACCAGGACCGGCACGAAACCGCCCTAGCCCCTAATTTCAATACATAGATTTCAATCGACATAACGAAGATCAAGGGTCGATCGTAATCGCGGCCACGTGGGACATAATATCTCTTCCATCCTTATCATGTCCTACCAACGAATTGCTCTAGACAAGTTTTCGGACTCGTTCTCTGTTACTACAGGCGGGTTACCATGCTTCAGATGTAATCTTAGGCTGCTGATGTGGCACAGAGCTTTCCAGTGAAGTCATAGGAGGCCAGATCGTCTCGGTTTCTGACGAATTCTTTGCTGAGGCCTTTCATTTACTTTTACAAGAGGTATGTTTCTGTAGCTGATTTTGTACCCAATTTATGGACCAGGCAATAGCCAGCCCCAAGCTTGAAAGGACAGTTCGGACCTAAGGGTGCCTTATATAGCGGATGGGAAAGCAGAAGACATAATCCAGCTTACGACTGGTAAGTTATAGACAGGTAATATATCCATTCATTCATCTGGGTCATAGGTGCATCATCAGACTAGGAACGACTGGTCAAATTACCGGATTCGATGTCGACACGTCCCATTTCAATGGTCTGTGAGATCCTTGTTTCTCGAGGATATCCAACTTGATAACATGAAATCAGGCAATGAGGCCCCACAGGTTTCCATTGATGTTCTGCATGGACCAAGATCGGAAGATCCTTCACCTCATGATCCTCGAGTGAGTCGTCTAGCGAGACGGGAATTCGTACGCTTAGACTTATATAGTGGACCGAAGTGCTCCCAAAGGTGGACTTGGGACCAAACTCGCGACATCTATTTACCATTACAGCATCCCATCCTGTGAATTATGTTAAACTCAACATGTATCCTGATGGTGGCATCGTATGTCCGTCCTATTGCCATAAATTGCACCTAAGTTGATAAAAATGCGCTATTGAGGCCCGTTTTCGGGTATATGGACATGTTTCGCCTGTCATTCCTTCAAATGAGTCAGAAATATTCGATTTGGCTCATGTTTTTGCGGGAGGACGCGTAGAATTCACATCAGATCAACATTTTGGTGTCGGCGCAAACCTCATCGTCCCTGGAAGAGGCAAGAACATGGGAGGGGGTTGGGAGACGAAGCGAAGTCGTACCAAAGGACACAAGGATTGGGTTATCATCAAGCTGTGCGTAATTTTTCTCTCGATTGATTGTTGTCGACGAACAGTTTCACAGGGGTGTGCCTGGCATACTTGAGCATGTAGAAATTGACACCCATCATTTCAAAGGCAATTTTCCAGAGAGCTGCGAAGTCCATGGGTTGTATACTGATAGAAGTATTGATGGGAAAACTCTTGATCAGGAGGAAGGCTGGACACTGATTTTGCCAAGAGCCAAACTAGGGCCACACAGGCAGCACTATTTCCAGTTTAAAAATGTCGAAGAAAAGATCTACAGCCATGTCAAGGTTACCATATATCCTGACGGTGGTCTTCAAAGAATCAGGATTATGGGTTGCAGATCGGGTATAAACCGTTCAAAAGGGATTCTAAGTTCTACTTCAGCCTCGACAACAAACCAGCAATCAATTGAAGCAATTCCTGCGAGATTTTACTCTGCCAAGTTTGTTCCGGTACTACCGCTTACTCCTGAAGGGTTTGCACCGTTTGGTAAGGTCATTCAAGGATACACAGATCTGCATGCCGTCCCGAAGGGAACGAAGATTACCTCTGCCAATGGAGGATCTGCACGCAAATTCCACAAGCTTTCTCTCATCGAATCATCCTATTCTGCAGAAGCTGGAGCAAGCTCTGCAATATCGCTGTATCGATGCCAACCTTGCCAGGAAATCACAAGCGACGGATATCTAAAGTTAAAGATTCTAGAGCGTCACGCTTTCACTAACCAGGCATTCATCCCTATGGGTTCGGGCACAGGGGAGGGTATTAGGGATCCAGGACTGAAATACCTTGTTGTTGTCGCACACAATGGTGTAGATAACCGTCCAGACCTCGGTACCCTGAGAGCATTCGTTGCCAGTGCTGCACAAGGCGTTGTTTATAATACTGCAATTTGGCGTGAGTATACGGTTTAAAGAGTCTTCAATGCTTTAGCACTTATCCTTTCCTCGGAAGATCAACCCATGACGGTTTTAGGCAAGGTGAGCTTACATTGAGACATAATGACACATTTTCCTAACAATTAGGGTAGGAAATGGATTTTGCTTGCGTCGAAACACAAATTGGGGACGGGAGCACCGCAGATTGTGAGATTGTAGAATTGGTAGATGATGAAGACATTGTAAGGCTTAGACTGGCGACTGCCTGGAATCTGTGAACGTCATTATACAAGTAATACAACGAGGCATGATATCCAAATAGGCAAAGAAATTCGATGGTCATGAGAACCAGTGCGCAGCGATATTTCATGTTGGTTCGAGTTGATCACACAAATATTGATCATTGCGGAGTTGTAAATTCTCACAAGGTTTCGGTTGTCATCTGTCTCTCTTTTCAAGTTCATGGAGGTGTCAAGGAAAAGGCCTCACGTAGACAACGAAGATTCTATTGCAACAAAGAAAAGGGCCCTCGCTGGTCCCAATGGAAGCCCCCAAGTTAACGGCATGGCGAAGGAAGAATTTGATGCTGACAATCTCGAGGTAAGACGCGTTGAATACTTCCAGCGATGTCTTTTGAACAAAAATCCCTAGCTTTTCCGTAAAGAGGCCATTTATCGGAGAATGAAGCATTATTCCAGAGAGAATGAGCGTTGTCAAGCTCGGATAGAAGACCTAGAAAAAAGAAAACAGTCTTGTGAGGTGGGTTTGGCTGCTATGACGGCGTGTTGGAACCAGGTGTGTAAGCAATGCTGCGCAGCGCTTCTCTTTGACACAGTATTCAGCTGGTAAAGACCATACGGTTGTTAGTTAGGACAGACAACTTGCCTGAGGTTGCTGACCGTTAGTGCCCTAACTTTCCATCACGCAGATGTCCTGATTTATTTTTTCAGAGATGTTCGATTTCACTGTACATATACAAGAAGACAACTCCGCGGACGTCAAGCAGGCTTTACAGGTCAACATGAAAGCGACCGAAAAGCTCGTAACGCGGCTTTTCGAGGTGGGAAAGAACACTGAGGCCCCTTTACCTACAGAGAGTGCTCTTTCTAATTTTCAAAAGGAATTTTCTGACGTGTGTTATCCTCGAAATCAACGTTGGTCCATTCTCTAACTTTTTACAGCGCATATCTCTTCAAACACAATTGGACCTAGTGCACGCCAAACTTCGAGATGCGGAAGAGTTGAAAGACAAATATCACAGAGACCTTCAGATGACTGAGAACCGCCTTGACCGACAGAAGAGCCAGACGGTGGCTGCTATACATTCTCAAACACGGGACTCACGACCATTGGGCGCAGAAGACGCGATAGAGGAGTCGCAGCGAAAGCCGTCCTCTCCTGCAGTGAGTGGTTCGGTTAATTGGTGGGAGTTCAGGTTATCCTAATCCTTTTATTTTCTAATATTTGATCAGGAGCCTAAATCTCCTGCTCAGCATAACGGCATCGGTGATCCAATGGAGGTGGATGTACTTAGAGCGCAAATTGCATCTAGAGAAGCGAGAATCAGCGAACTGGAACAGGACGTCTCGTCAGCTATGTTCAAAAACATGATGCTAGAGACTGAGGTAGATTGTCTGTTTATTGTATCGCTTTCCCACTGATGAGATGTGGTTAGCTGAAGCAAATGTCTTACGAAAGGATCATTGAGAATCCTCACTACAAGAATCTTTTGGACCAAGCAGGCATTTTTCAGGCTTCTCTCTCCGCTAGTCGCGCAGAAGTCACCCGCATGACCGAAGATTTGAATCATCTACGAACGTCGCGGATTGAGTGGGAAGAAAACGTTGTTGTATGTTCCACTCTCTTCACATTATCTTCTGTTTTGATGCCTTTGTAGAGTGCTGCAAATCAAGCAAATCAGGAGCTCAAGACTATGTTGGCGAAACGTGATGTGGAGAATTCTCGACTTCGGGAACAACGTGAGCAACAGGCAGCTGAGCTGATTGAGAGGAAGCAATCAGAAAGTGTCAAGATGGCGTCGTTGCGAGAAATGAAGGCCTTGAATGATTCTCGTTTGGTATGGCGTTCTTTCATCTTCACGAGTCGATTTTTTGATTATATTCAAGGATCGTATAACGGCATTGGAGTCCGAAGTTGCTCGAACCAAGGCCTGCTTGGCTGCTCATGCTGGTGACGAAGAGCTCATGAAATTCTTCTTGGAAGGGCAAACCCATGAAGCAGAATATTTCAAGTTACTCAAGGAACGTGCTGCGTAAGTCCTCGAGTACAGTTTTGGCCAGCCGATTGTGATTGTTTTCATACAAGTGCTGCGGAACAACGAACTTTAATCTTGGAAAAATCATTGTCCAAGTATCAAGAAACCCATCCTGATGTTGCAGAGCATCTTAAGACTGAAGCAGACGCCTTGCAAAGATTGGCTGAAGTGCAGGCACAATTGGATAAGTACAAAAGGGTTTATGGTGATGCCTCAGGACTTCCGCCAGACACGTCGGCTTTGGTAGAACAACTTCGGTATAAGGAAGAAGAGGTTCAAAAATTACGACTTCAAGATAGACAACATACTCAGGTCAGGATATGGGAATTTCTGCTATCTCCGCCTCTCATGTAGCTTTCTAGGCCGAGATGTCTCTTTATACCGAATTAGAGAAATTATCCACCGCATGGGAGTCACTAGAAAGACAAGTCAAGGACAAAGTTTTTGATCTTAGCAATATGGAGAATCAGCTCAAGAAGGCTACAAGCGAGGTGAGCGTGAAATTTGATATTTATCTTCGTTATAATTCTCATAATTATATCCTCGCATAGAAAGCTAAATCGGAAAACAAATATTATGCCGCCATGCGAGATAAGGATGCTGTCTCGGCAGAGACTACAAGGTTACAGAGACATGTAGAAAAACAAAACAAGGTGGTTGAACGTTTAGTGGGCGCAGAAAAAAATCTCACCGCCCAATTGGTATTGAATGTGTTCATCTTGTAGAATATTACTAATGAATATTGTCAGAATAATCTTGAGAAAGAGCTAGCGACAGTGAAGAGCGCTTGTCTCGTCTACAAGGAAAAGGTCGAGAATTTGTATGGCAATGTTGCTCAGTGGACTCATCGTTGTGAGGCAGAGCAGCAACGCGCTAACGAGGCACGCATAAATGTTAGTCGCCGACATTCTATAAACTTACGAGTTATCAAGGTCCACATGGCGCTACGTGAGCTAGAAAAGCTACATTCTGCAAAACGTGCCGAGCTGCGTAAAATGGAGGATGGGCTCATTCGTACCAGGAGGGAGCTTGAAAACAAGATGAAACAACAAGAATCCGCAGCATCTCAGAGCAGCAACAGTGAACATACACACGAACAACTCCTGGTGAGGTGATTCAGCAAGAAGTCGCTAATCTACTAATACTTTAAATAGAGTATACTTAAGTGCTCTGCATGCAAAGTAGAGTTCCGAAGTACTGTTATTACCAAGTGTATGCATAGTGAGTTTTCCTCTTTTTTGCACGACTTACAAATCATATATATATATCCTTCAGCATTCTGTCGGACTTGTATCGATGCCCGGATTTCTACTCGGCAACGAAAGTGTCCAGCATGTGGTATCGGCTTTGCACAATCCGATGTCTTGTACGGGATATACTTTCAATAGCAATGGGCGAGGAAGCAATCTTTAATTCTAACATTATTACCACATCTCATAAATTATGATATCGTGCCAGTTCTTTTCGCTCTAATCGAGTTCTTGCGTCATTCATGACTTGATCACTCTTGATGCATGCAGCTGGGCCAGAAAATAGCATAGCAAGCAAGTGACATAAAAGTGCATTGAGAGCATATTTGGTAAAATGATCTAACGTTTGACCCAAGTATACTGAAGTGTCTCATCAGTAAGAGGAATTCTCGAGTAAAACGGATACACACCCTCTTGCGTGCCTTTGGGAGGCCAGTCTTTTTACGTTCCACCATACGAGGATCACGTCTGGTAAGTTGCGCTGTAGAACATACGAATAAGCAACGTTGTAAGCAAAGAAGGAAAGATACAGACCCTTCTTCAACACGGCGGCCAATTTCGGTTCATGTAGGACCAAGCCCTTTGCAATGCCATGTGAGAGGGCGCCTGATTGACCGGTGGTGCCACCGCCACGAGCAAGGGCAAAGACGTTGTAGGCACCAACCACTCCCGCGACTTTGAAAGGACGCATAACACGTTCGCGATCAGCGGGTAATGGGAAATATTCAGCGAGGGGCATATTGTTGACAAGAATCGTCGATGTTGTTATTCCCTCATAATCAAGACCTTTTTCTTTAGTCTGTATGGGGGTTGGCTTCGCGTGCACAGGGATAATCCACACGCGCGCCGAACTGGTCTTCCGTTTTCCAACCGAATATGACCGCCCATATTGATCAAGTGATACTGGCTTCTTCTGGCGTTCGGCAATCGAGGCAGCCTTCTTGCCACTCTCGAAGAGAGCGACGATGGAGCCTATAGCTATCTTGACGTCGGAAGCATTGGCGGCCTTTGCGATGCTGAGGTAGCCATTCAGCTCGTTTAAGAGTTTGACGACTCTACGGTAGCGCGACCGCGACATGGGGCTTTGAAAGTCGGTCGACATTTCTTCCTGATCCTTCCACATCGGGAATGGAGCTGGTAAGCTCTTACGAGCGAACTCGGGGAGAGGGAGGAGATAGAGAGCTTTGAGTGATTTTCGAGCTTGCACGATAGCATCTTGCAATAGTATGACCTGGTCAAAGTACTCGGAACGACCCGTATAGAAGGTGGGAGAGGATGGAGAGGTTTTTAACAAATCTCCCTGCCAGTCGGAGTCATCCTTGTCTTCGTCCTGGTCCTGTCTCCGCCGACGTTTTGCACCTCCCGGCCGGGGTCGAACGTTGGCGAGCTGTGCAGGGGGGACAAATGGACGTCGTGCCGTAACATAGGAACGCCTTAACACCTGGCGTGCGGGATTTCGCAGGACATTCATGTGCGGACACTACGAAACAGCTCGAAGGAAAAAAGTAGAATGTCACGTGCACGCGTTAGCTCACCCTCACCGTCCTCTGTGACGCGAAACAGCAGGCGACGAGCATGAGCGTAGAACAAAACTTTTCTGGTGCATTGGCGACATGGAGAGGTCAGGAGAGCATGTGTCTTATATCTTCAAGATAGCTTAAATCATTGCAGACATCAATCTCGCTGAGTTGCAAAAGACGTTGGATACCCAAGGAATTGAACTCGTCGACAACCAGAAAGAGAGTGTCGTCGGACGCAAGGCGTTGGCAGACAAGACTAAAGGTTCGAGTGTCTTGTCCCAATTCCTGTATTCTTTCAACTTATGGAGTCGCTCAGAGTTCAAGAAGCTCCCTGAGGTTGAGAAACCGAATGCTTTCAAGGGTCTTCTCAAGGGTATGTCTATGTAACAGTGTGCTGTGGGCTATACTAGACTAACGGAGTGGCTTAGCGTACCAAACGGAAATCGACAACCTGACCAAACGCTCCAAGGCTTCCGAGAATGCGTTTCTGAATGTATACAAGGTCCTAGCTGAGGCACCCGACCCGTATCCTCTTCTCGAAGCAGCAGTGGTAAGATGGTTATATTAGCCTTTTTGCACGCATATTCTAATGTAAAAATGTAGGACCAAACTGTCAAAGTTGCGGAAGCCTTAGAGCTAGAGGTTGAAATGCGTCGACTGCGGGAAGAGAATGTAGAACTTCGGAAACGTGTGACCGAATTTTCTTCTATTGAAATGGCAAAGAAGAAGCTAGATACCAAGGTCGAGCAGCTGGAACAAAAGGTATGCATGTTCCTTGACCCCGTTGTTATGTTGCAGTGCATCACCTTTTTAGATGGAGGACATGATTCTGGAAAAGGTCGCTCAGAAGGAAAACGAACTTAACGCCACTTATGACGAAAGGCTAAGAAATTACGAGGAACGGTGTGTAATTGTCAAAGCGCATGTATTATTGCTTGATGACGTATCTATTCTACCCAGCGAGCAGGACTTGCAACGGCAAATAACACTGACAAAGACCCAACTACGAGACTTGCGCACGTCCAATGATTCAAACCAAGAAAAACTCATGAATCACAGTCAACGGCAAGGTACAAAGTCCACTACCCGCCATGCGACTCACCAATGAGCGTTTACAGATCAAGAAGTCATCGCGAAACTTGCTGAAGTGGACATGATAGTTGCAGACCTTGACCGGGCAAATAGCCGAGTCGCAACGGTCGAACGACGAAATGTGCGGTCTTTGCTTTGCGACTGTCCTCGCTGTTGACGCGTAAACTTTGGAATACAGGAGATTCTACGTGCAGAGATAGAGGCTATACGTAGTGGCAGCGATACATCTGACCGGTGAGTAAGCGCGCCCTGACCGGGTGCTGTTTAATGTTTCCTGTTTAGGGTCAAGTCTCTGGAGGCTCAAATTTCGGGCCTCGAAGGCGAATCTGAGCACATGGCACGCGCACTAGAAGCGCAGAAAGCGCTAACAGCAGAGGTCGAAGCCAAGTCCGCCAAGAAGCTCGACGAACTGACCAAAGAAAACCAGAAAAAGGTCTGGGGAACCACGACCACATCGTGGTAACCAGTACTGACAGTCTGGCAGATTGGTGAAGTGGATCAATTGAAGCAAAAGCTGAAACAGTACGCCAACTATGACGAAATCAAGCGAGAATTGGAAATCATGAAAGTCGGTCAAGCCATTCCTGTCCCTGTCCTATCCGACGCCAAAATAAACAAATTTTTTTTTTTTTTAGTATGTCGAATTTGCTGGGCTCGATGAAGACGTAGACGAAGGTGGTGTTATTTCATTGCCAAATCCCAACGCAGAAAAAGCAAACACGGAGCAGGGGAGCTCGCTAGAAGCTCTCCTCGCCACGAAGAACAAGCGGATCCTCGAAGAACTAACCAAATTCCGGGTGGGTCCTTGAGAACCCTCCGCTTCATAGTCCTTTATCGACGACGAGAAATCCCCAGATCTTGCACAGCGAGCTCGAAGAGTCGTTGCGCGGTGCCGAGGACCAGCTGAAGAATATGAGTTCCGAGCTCGACAAGCAAAAGACGCTGAACGAGAAACTCGAGAACGATCTCTTGTCGATGAACAAGCATCGGACCAACGGAGACGTGGCGGCGTCGTCGTCGGCGTCTGATTCTGGACTTGACGTCCTCGCGGGACTCGAACGGGGGGGTCCCAAAAAACCTGTCAGCGCTGTTTCCGCTTTTACCAGACAAAGAACACAACTTCTGAACGGGCTGAACAATAATAGGAAACCAACGCGAACAAGGCGATACCGTTCACTTCCTCTGCGGACGTGTCGATTTTGCCAATCGTGACGGGCCAGCGGGACCGGTTCAGACAACGCAACGCCGAGCTCGAGGATGTACGTTCGTTTACTTTTCTTTTTCTGGCAAGGCAGGGGTGTTTTTTTTTTTTTTTTTTCTAATCCAAGATGTAGGAACTGCGAAAACAATTCCAGATCATATCCGAGTTGCGCACGGAGATCAAGAGTCTGCAGAGCGATAATCTAAAGCTGTACGAAAAGGTGCGGTATATGCAGAGTTATCGGGAGGAAACGAGCTCGCGGCCTGTGACGCAGCTGGACCCGCTGCCTGCGCCGTCGGGGTCTGTCCGCACAGACGACATGAGCAAGTATCACACGCGGTACGAGCAGGCGATGGATCCGTTCGAGGCCTTTCGCGGTCGGGTACGTGTCGTGTCGAGATTTTTCGTCAAAGGGGTAGTGACCGATGTTTTTTTTTGTAGGAAGCAACACGGGCGTATGATAACCTCCACCCTGTAGAACGCGGAGTCTACGTGCTGACGAGGACAGTGCTCGCGAACCGTCGTGCGCGGACATTTTTTGTGATTTACGCTCTGGTTTTGCACGTTCTCGTGCTGTATACCTCGTACGAATGTGCAGGATCACAGGTGCAGAAACAACCGAGTCCGTTTTAGACTATGTATACATTATAATAATAAAATGGTCACGGACGGCCTCTGGCCAATTTACGCTGGTGAAAGGTAACAGCCTGTTCGACGGCGTTAAGCACCGGTTTGAGGGCCTTGGGCATGATGAGTGAGGGAAACAAGGGACGAAAAGAGTTGATCACGCACCATCTCGACGCGGGCCGGGTCGATACCGTGGGTTCTCGCGACGTTGACTAGTGCATCTACTTTTTCTCGCGTTTTGGCAACGTACGCAATCATCTTTGCGGCTTTTGCGGCGCGCTGTGCGGGAGTCGCTGCGTTTGGCGTCTGTGCGTCCATCGGGGGCGGGTACATCGCGGACCAAAACTGGCGCAGAAACTCGTTCGCGGCTGTTTGGCACGTCGTCATTTGTCGATAGAGACCATCGGGGATGTCGTCTTTTGGGCCAACTCAGTCATTTTAGCAAAAAAAAAAAAAGCGACGCGACAGACTTTTTCGTGTTTGTACTTGGAGCCGCGTAGAGACGTTTTGGGTCATGGATAGTAACGCTGCGTCTCCGGTTTTGCGGTCCTGTTTGAGCTGGGAGACGTGTGTGTTGGATGGATAAGAGATATATAGACCGGGCGTACCTGTGATAGATTACGTTGCCAGCCGTCGACGTTTGCCTTGGCTTCGCGGAACACGGCGGGGATGTCTAGGACCTTGGAGTCGTCTCTGGCAGAGGGACATAGGCGGCCTTCAAAGTAACGCTGGCTGTCTTGCATCTCGAGGGCGATACCCGTGTCTGCTTGGGGATCCCGGAGGTCTTCGAGGTCGAGGTCAGAGGTGTGGATGCGCTGGCGTTTCGCGCCGCTAGAGAAGAATGAGAATTGGCAGAATGGAATGGGGACGGGGGACGTACAGTGCAGAGTTGAGGAGACGTTCTGAATGTTCGTTAAACTTGCGGATGAGGGGCAAGGCACCCTTTTGTCGGCCGGCTTGCATGGTGATGTCTTTCTCGTTGCCGGTCTGTGAGGGGGTCAGCAGGGCGGACAAGAGGCAAGGAGAGGCACAACGGATTCGTGGTCCTCTGATGTGGCGGCGAGGTCGACAAAGATATCGACGGGGTCTGATCGGCTGCGGCGGGGCTCGAGGCCTGGAGAGAGATGAGTGGAGGGTGGGGATAGGACAGAGACGGACCGTCGTCTTCTTTTTCTAGGTACTTGTCGAATATGGGGTCGTCTTTGACGACGTGCTGGGCGGCGGTGGAGCGGATGGAGGCGCGGTGTGCGTTGAAGAGTTTGGACTGAAAGTAGCGCTTCCAGAAGCTTTCTTCTGTGAGCTGGGTGGGGTGAGCGGGGGGAAGGGGAGGGGGGGGAGGGAGGGACGGACCTTGGAGGGGACATTTTCAGTATAGGCCTTGGCGACGACGGGATACTCGTCGAAAATGTCGTGTACGAGCTGGGGTGTGATTCTGATCTTTATTTCGCCGCCGTCGACAGCCTCTGGGCGTGGATCGACGAGCTGGGCGGATCTACCGCGTTTCTGGGCTTCTGCGGCGGCCTGGGCGAGGAGGAGATGCTGAAGGACGTGAGGCGTGAAAGAGGAGGGAGGGAGAACAAAGGCGGACCTCGCGGCCGTCCCAGAACTCTTGCTCGGTGATCTGGGCGGCGATGACGAGATCGCGATGGAGCTGGGCGAGGACTGGGTTGGCGACGAGGACGATCTTGCGTAGGCGAAAGTCTGCAGCGGGGACGGCGGGGGTGGGTCTGGGAGAGGGCGGGGGCGGGGGCGGGGGTTGGGGCAGCTGTGCCCTGTTACGGCTGATGATGGCGGTGAGCTCCGACTTGAAACGGTCACGCTCTGTGTGTGCGAGAGGATGAGGGGCGGTAAAGGTAAAGTTGTGGCCTGCATGGTCGCCCAAGAGGCCGAGCTTGAGACGGACCTGTGGGGCGCCCTCTTTGCTGCAAAAGAGGGCTGGGCGGGATGAGCGGGGCATTGTACGGGCAAAAGGGGACTCACAGGCGGCGAGTGCGTGTGGCACGCGCAGGGAAGGAGCAGACTTACCGAGGGGCGTCCACTGGAGACTGTCGTCGGTGAGCTCGAGTACGCCGGCCGCTTTTTTGTACGACGCTTGTGCGACGATACCCATTGGATGATGTAAGCACCTTTTTCTTCTTTTCGCCATGCGCCAGTTGTTCGTCTTTGACTTTGACTGGTCCCTCGCTGACCAGGACACTGACCGCTACGTCTTTGAGGTCCTCGCTCCTGATATCCGCCGCCGCAACAAGTCTGCAAAGCTCCATACCCAGTGGACAGATCTCATGTCAGTTCCCTTCCTCACCGCCTGCTCTCCCTCACCCCTACCAGCGCCCAGTCTCTCCGCGAGATCCATGCACGCGGCATCACGCCCCAACAAATCCAAGACACCCTCGCCTCCATGCCCTTTGTAAGCCCTTGTCTGCCCCGCCCCCCCCCCTCCCACCACTCACGTCTCCAGCACCCAGCCATGGTCCGCGCAACCTCCAAACTCAAAGCCGAGGGCAACTCTACTTTTTTCTGCCTCTCCAACGCAAACTCTGTCTTTATCGACACCATCCTCAACGTACACGGCCTCGATGGCCTCTTTGATCAGATCACCACAAACCCCGCTCAGTGGGACGTCAACGGCTGCCTCTCCCTCCGCCGCAGGATCCACCCCGATGGCCCCCAACACACCTGCTCCCTCGGCTGCAGCCCCAACATGTGCAAGGGCGACGAACTCGACGCGTTTATCAAGCAACACGGTCCCTTTGATCGCGTCATCTACACCGGAGACGGCTCCAACGACTTTTGCCCCGTCCTCCGTCTCCGCAGGTCTGTCCC
>QLON01006228.1:0-21095 GCA_003313675.1 Termitomyces heimii
AAGCAAGCTAATTTTACTACACCTTTAAGTCCTGATAAAAGCTTGTACACTAATATCTATATAAGATATTAGTAGAGAAGCCTAAGCTCCCTCATGTAAATACTTTTCTTCTCTATTCCTACCTAGTATTATCTCTATCTGCATCTTTTGTAAAACCCTGAATATAGCCCCAAACTCTTATTAAGCAGCAACTAACTCTGCCTTCAAAGTCTTAACTTATTAGAAAATTACTCTTTTAAAAGTCTCTTACCTTATGTTTCCTTCTAATTTCCATGCTTTTTCACTCTAATTTATTTGCTTTCTGCTGCCTTTATCAAATTCCTCACTAGCTGAACTATGAAAACAATATTATTATTTGTTGATGAATCTTCCTTTGGGTGGCCAATAAACTAATTGGCCCTTTCTCAGCTAAGCAATTGGAAAGCCTCAATTTTTGGAGCTGTGAGCTCTTTTAGTACTTCTTTGAAGAGATATTCTGCCTGCCTCATAGTTGCTTGGCCTAATGGAGCTTGCTTGACTTTACTATTTCACTTCAGAGGCATATATGCCTCAGATCTAATCAGGAGTTTGCCAGTTATCACAGTGCCTGCTGTGCTACACCACTGTCTCACTTTGTCTACAGAGCCTTTAAATATGAGTTGATTGAACTATCAGATTTATTCAAAATTTCTCACACAATGCTTATTCCTCTTTTTAACTTTACTAGTAAGAATATAGCATAGAGGTAAGAAGCCACTCAACAGACTGCCTTTGAGGCCCTCAAGAAAAACATTACTTCTTAACCAGTTCTCCTATTGTTTGATAACAACCTCTTTCTTTTGCATAAAAGTAGATAGCTCTGATTTTGCTATAGAAGCAGTTTTATCTCAGCAATTTCAAAAGGATAGTAAGTGGCATTCTGTAGCCTTCTACTTTAAAAGCTTGAATATAGTGGAGCAGAACTATGAGATCTATAACAAAGAAATGCTAGCCATTATTTAGTCCTTTGAAGAGTGGCAGCATTTCTAAGGGTGGATGGCATGAGTTTGAAGTTTGGACAAATTACAAGAACCTTAAATACTTCAAAACTGCAAAGAAACTTAATTGTTTCTAAGTTCAATAGTCTTTGTATCTAGCCAACTTTGACTTTTTCCTATATTACAAATCTAGACAAAGCATGGACAAGCCTATCTGAATTTGCTAATCATAGTACAGAAGTATAGTAGAAGACACTAGAGTTAATTTCATGCAACTACTGGTAGCCTCAGATGTTCCAATATATTGGCTCTTACACTAGCACCTATGACCTCTGCCTCTGCACCAAACTCCATCATTAGCTTCCTATGGGTTAACTTCATTCATTCCTGGTTTCAACTAAGTATTGGAGTATAGCCTTAGTAGACTTTATCACTGAGCTGCTAGATACATATGAATATAATACAATCATGATAATAGTAGACCTCTATAAAAAAAGGACTCACTTTATTGCTACTTATATTACAGAAAATTGGCATAACTATTATGCAAGACATCACATGTGACATTATTAGAGCCCTTATCAAAAGTAATTTATTTCTTAGAATCTAGCAAAAGGGCCCAAAACTAATTTGGAAGTTTGTTCCTATGGTCTAGCCAGTGAGAAGTTTGATAAAGGCAGCAAAAAGCAAATGAATTAGAGTAAAAAGGCATGGAAATTGGAAGAAAACATGAAATAAGAAACTTTTAAAAAAGTGGTTTTTTGATAGTAGTTATAAAAGAAATATTCTAGTTTTTTAAAATACTAAAAGAGTTCTTGGGATTTAAACTCATTCCACTTGGAAGTGGAGAAGTGGTTCTTAGGCAGTCACTAATCCATGATAGGAGTTGTTGCTAGTAATGATGGTAAAAATTAGTTAGTATTAAATTTGGTAATATTAAAGGGGAATTGAATAATTAAGATAAAAGTGTAAGAGGTGTAAAGTCATGTGACCATCATGTGTAATGTCACATGAGTGTCACACAGTGTGACTTATGTGACTTATGTCATAATCATATCATATAGTTATATGATTATTAGGTTATGGAGTTATGTAAATTGGATTACTTTTTATAAGGGCTTGATGGAGCCCTTGTCAAAAGTTAAATCAGCTTATCAGTATTTTGATCTGATGCACACCCAAATCAATCATGTGACTTATCTTAAGTAAAGCATCACACATTGACAATAAAATGTGTATATTTTAGTAGAAATATATATAAACTCCTACATATTGGGTATTATTTTAATTGCCTGATCAATTTGCACACAATAAAAGTTGTTTAAAGACATTCTGTGGCAAATTGATAGAGAAATCAGCAATTTGATGGAAAAGTTAAATTTAGCTGTTAGTGAAAATTAGGCATGCTTTGATAAAATGCTTATATCTCAATGGGACAATCACCAAGCCATATTGTATTTAATATTTTTGGAAAGGTACAATCAATTTACATTTGATAAAAAAGATTCAGAGGCATTTGGTAAAGAACTAAAGGAAATATCAATAATTTAAAGAATTAAAGCACTAAAAACATTGAAAGACTCCTTTCTTGTCTAGAAAAATTTATACCAAGTCTCTTGGGATAGGAGAATAAAGGCCCAATAACTGGAAAATGGCCAGAATAAACAGAAAAATGTCACATGTCACAGAGGGGAGAAATAATATAAATAGAGGAGAATTCTGTGATAAGCAGCAGATTGCTAATTGTTTATATTCAAAATCCCCAGAAAGTGGATATCTTAGGCTCAAGGCAAGAACATACCTTAGGTTATTAATTTAATATGCTTTTTGGACTTTCTTTTAGTATAACTGAGGTTGCATTAATTGAAAACCAATAAACTCTAGTACTCACTTATATATTTCATAAAAGTACTTTGTGAAGTGTAATTAAGCCCCAGAACTTAGTAAAAGCTGGTTTATTTGTGATTGCCTCTATTTAGACTAATCCAAATAATTTAATCTTTCATCATCACTTGATTAAAAGAAATGTTTTTATTTGGAATATCTCTGAAACCATTAATAATGCTCAAAAGTTGCTAAGTATCAGTAACAATAATGTTGACTCAGCAGATAATATAAGAAAATATCTACCATGATCTTATCTGCTCCTCAAACTCATCTATTATAGTATTCACTTATATTCTTTTGTACTTTTCTTCAATAGATTTAGCCTCATTTCCAATGCTTTTTCCTTTATGTTTTATTTTAGAAGTCAAGCCTGCAGCACTTTTCCATCTCATCTGGAAGGCATATGTAGAATTCCTGTAACCTTACTATCTTCAATTTGCACTTGTTTTTAGTGTTATAAATTAATCACTCTTGTTACAATGTATGATTAAATATTGAACAATACAAATATTCTTTTTTATTGTTGATTCTGCTTATTATGTTGATGAGTTTGCTATTGACACAGAATAGGATGATAGGAGTTTAGCAATCACATATAATCTTTTCACACTTGGTCAACCAGAATTTGCAGAGACCCAAGTGACTAGAAGCCTCTATAAGCCTGAAGCTAGTGTAAAAAAAGACAATTAATAAGCAATGATTGATGCTGATCTAATCCAAACACAAAGGACAAAAGTATAAGAAGCAAAACATTGTGACAGGCACAGGGCCTTTAGCACCACTTTTTTAGATTACTCTCTGTGGTGCATGACCTACCAAGAGCAGGCAACTTCTAGTGCCATGAAATAACAACCAGTTTGGGAAGGAAGAACTTTGTTTCCACAAAATAAATAAAAAAAGATGAGAAGTGACATTAGTAGGTTAGTAACACACTTTGCTATATGCAGCATAATAAAGTGAAAGCAATCAATGAGATAATGTGAGATATATGAGTTGAAGGAAGAGGAAGAATGATTAGAAGAGAGAAGAGAGGCATGAAAAATATATTTTTGAAGGGTGCTAAGCAGGTAGTAAGTAGTGCCATTATTCTTAGAACTTAATGACTACAATTTTGGGAAATGATGGACTAATGATTTGAATGGTTATCAAGTATAGTAGTGGAGCACTAGCATATAGTAGCAATCTCAAATAGTTCTGTAGTATAATAACCTAGCATATAAGTAGATAATAATAGTAGAGGAAAAACAACAAGTTATTTATAGAACCAATAAGCTCAGTATTAGCATTAAGACAGTTTGAGCTTATTGTGTATTTCATTCCACAATGCCCTATATAATGCTTCTTCATTTCACTTGGCTTCTGTTCTTCACTATGCCCTTCACCCACAGCTTGTAGTTGTGGCTAACATTACATTTTTATGCTTCAATTCTTAATTATGCTTATGGAGACCAATTATAGGTTTCACTATCTTTTGCTTTAAGTTCACTAACTCTGCCAACAAGCCATTAGATTCATCACCAATCTAGTGACTTACTCAAGCAACACTAGATAACCAATCCCCCACCATCTCAGATATACCATTTGACATGCACTGCCATCTGATGACACTGAGACACAATAAGATATTCACATGCACTGATGACTGCACCACTACTACATCATTAGCCCAATATCACTAACATCACCACATCAAATTAAGAATTCTACTGGGAACTTGTCCAGACTCCACTCAAGTTGTAGCACCTGACTATTTCTACATTAGTTACAGTAGCACTAAAGTGCTTTACTAAAGTTCCATTACACTTAGTATGTTATAGCAACTGCATAGTTATTTAAGGGTTTTACTAAATCACATCCTGTTTATCTCTTTTCAACAATTGTTCCACACACACATATATTGCCAGGTGCACTACCTCATTAATGTTCTGGTAGTGGGTGTAGTTGAAGCTCTGGTTGCAGGTGTAAATCAGTTAAGCAGTTAAGTTCAATCCAACTCCTGAACCAAGCAAGCTGTGTCATTAGAAATTACAATTTTTTTTATTCTCCCAATACAGAACAGAATAAGCAGAACAACCAAGAAGATATTTAATATGCTGATGGATAAGAGTATTGAAAGAATTAATAGAGGACTTGTGTTGTTAATCAATGGTGTGGGTGGGTGGGCTATAAAGCTTGTAACAATAGTTTTGCTAGAGATATGTGGAGGTAGTAAATAACAAGCGCTCGAGTCACACATTTTCCACCATTCGCTCAGTGCCCTCCCTCCCTCTAGTGGTCTACATTTCCTACTTGGACCAATTCCACTTACCTAATCAGCTCTCTATGTATAATAAGGGACTTCGATGTACTGGCGACACAATTATTTGTTAGCAGCTCAAACCACCATCGTATGGCGGAAACCCACTTATTCTATTCATTCTAACTTTCTTTGAGATGGATTTCGTGCAACCTCAAATGTAAAAGTTGTTGTAGCCTGCCCTTAATATGACATTCGATGATGAAAACGTGATCAGTGAAAAATAGTTACAAACAACGCTCCTGAACGATCGACCAACCTCATTCCACCTCGACAAAGCCACTTTGACGCGTTAAGATGAGCAGAAACAACGTCAGAGGACCCACATCCGCCCTCACTGAATTTCTCAAGGTGGTTCCGTCTCGTCGTATGTATAACATGGTTTGTGACTGTCTTCAAGGCATCAGGGATCACAGCAACCTCAATTGCAGCGCGCATGCAAAATGACGAAGATCAGCCTGTCGCGGGCCCCAGTGGCACCAGGATTAGAAATGAGAACGCAGAAATTGAGGATGGGGACGAAGCTCGACAACGTAGGGCTTCGGTGCGACCTATGTTAGTATCATTCAAGTTCCTGGCTGACTTTCAAGAAGACTTCTACTGCATATGATTCTGATAATCTTGATGGAGAGCAAGAGGTGGAACCTCAACCTGCAAAAAAGTGCAAGCTTACAAAAGCTGCAGAGGCTAAACTCAAGGCCAAAGAAAAGGTCAAGGCTAAGAAGAAAAAGAATGAGAAAAGTGACGACGGCGAGGAGGAAGATCCCTACCGTGCGCTTTCCAGGTCTTGGGGCGGAAACTTTGCTTCTCCTACAAAGCCTGTCATCGGCAACTTCGAGGGTTGTGCAAAGTGCAAGGCCCAGTTTACAGTGGCATGTTCGGTTTTAATCTCATTCCAGGGTAGTCATCTTAACATTTTGTTTTCAAAGACCAGATATACAATGCCAGCTGTCCTAGGGCCTGGTTTTCTTTGCCACAAATGCGCTAAAGAGTCCGGAAATGACCCTTTCAAGAAGCCTGCCGCGCCGAAGCGCAAGAAAGTACCTGCGGACATGAGGACTGTCGTTAACTTCGAAGAGAAAAGGTTCCCCACATTAGCGTCCCTATGTATCCAAGTAATGTTCAAGATTTGTGCGTTATCATCGCCTAATGAGTTCTCCAGCTCATCACGAAGCATATTGACGATGTCGAAACTCTAGGAGACATCGGAGCCATGAATCTGGATGCCATCTCAAGAGCATTGTCCAAGAATCGAGGACTGTACGTCCTAGTAGTACTCATCCTATTGTCACTTGTGCTAAAACCATCTATAGCACGCCAAAGAACGTTCATCTTTTCTACAATGTACCAAACACTATGCTCACCCTCTACGATGCAACGAGTCCGTCAACTCCTTCCCAATTTCCACTATCCCCTCTGACTTCTGTTTTAGATTTACCCTCCCCCGCACTTGAGACGCTTGGGTACCTTAACCCGAACCTCAACTCACTCCGCCTTGATTTCTGTGGACATATGGATGACAGAGCCATGTCTGTCTTGTCTAGCTCCCTTCCTTCTCTGATACATCTAGAACTCCTTGGTCCTTTCCTTGTCCGTTCAGCTGCTTGGGTTACCTTTTTCAAGTCCCACCCTAGCCTTCAGACTTTCAAAATCACTCAGTCCCCAAGATTTGATATCGAAGCTATGCTTGCACTCGAGGAACATTGCGTTTCCACCCTTACTTCCCTTCGTCTGCGCGAGATCGCTGCTATGAGTGATGCTTTCCTCAATGTTATCGGGAACTTCAAGAAAATTGAGGAGTTGGACATTGCCGATCCTGGGAAGACGAACGAGTGTGCAGCGGAGGCGCTACAGCGCATGCTGTCTGCGCTTTCTGGGTCCCTACGTGTACTTGATGTCTCCAGGCATGAACAAGTCACAGATTGTGTACTCAAAGAAGGATTGGCTGGGATGCGTCACCTGGACGAGCTCGTTGTTCAGAATGCGCTGCTGCTCACTGATGCGGGCTTAGCTGAATTTTTTGGAACTTGGAAGAACCAACCACTACGACGGATTGACATGGGACGGAACCATGACCTGGGAAGCGCGGCACTAATTGCGCTGCTCAATCACAGTGGAGAAAGATTGGAGGAATTAGGAATAAATGGTTGGGGTAGCGTCGAAGTGCATGCGCTGAAGTTACTCAGCCGGCTAGGTGGGGAACTGAGGAAATTGGATGTGAGTTGGGTTAGAGAGGTGGATGATTTCCTTGTCGAAGGGTGGATGGAAGGCGATGCGGAAGATGTAGAACCTAGTGAAAAAAAGGGTCCGAATAATGAGGCGGTGAGGTCTGTGGGATGTACTAGGTTGTGTGAAGTCAAGGTATGGGGGTGTAATAAGATTACAGGGAAGTGTCTTAAAAAGGTGAATTATTTCTTCTTGTCGAAGATAAATTGTTGGTTGATACGTGTCATGTAGAAAGGTGTTAGTATCCTTGGAGTGGAGTCTCATACTATCCTATAGATGGCGTTGTACTCGCCAATGGCTTGGTTTATGTGTATCTATACACGTAGTATTTCCAGTGTGATAGCGTCAAGGGGCTACAGGTGCAGCTTTTCAGTCCTCAAGTGGAAGAAGTTCATGGCTGGATGAGACAAATGGGCAGCCAGATGGACAGATGGGGCTATACATTTTTAGGCACTTAAATGGATGACACAAACAACATTTATGAAGAAAGAAAGAAGTTAAAGAGAAGGAAAAAACTGAAATAAAAGACGGACGGAAAAAACATTGAAAAAATAGATGGAGCAAGGTGATGATTTGCCTAGAGCTAATTCAGGTGAAGATTTATGGTAGCTAAAAAAACTGTTTCAATGTTTGGTCATTTTGTAAATTGTAAAGATTAACTTATATTGTAACAACTACCAGATGATCAATTCCCCAATTGATGTATGGAAGGCTTCTATATTCTAGCTTGAGAATGAGTTATCAATTATGTAATTTCAACCAAATAGTTTGTACAATAAATCAAACAAAATATTCAGTTATTGAGACAGTTTTTGCCTTCATCTTTGGGTCTTGCACCCACTACTATACATTCTGCCCATGCCTCAGCCTCTCTGCTGCAATTACTGCAGTAGCTGGTCTTCCATCCTCTCAGCTTCACCCCTTTTTGCTATGGAACTTGATCCCGACATTCTGCTTAATGCATACAGCAAGTATTTAATGCAGGGTGGTCCACTCATATTCCACTGAGTGTGTTGACAAATATAGCATGCCACAAAGCTCTCACTGCTTTTAGTTGCTAGGGTGATTCATCCTTCTCCTAGTCCTTTTTGGGCAAACTTCAGGTCTCCAATGCAAAATTTCATCATAGTAAGGAGCACTTCATTACCACACTTGAATTTATGCAAGCTTTTGCAACTTTGGTGTGGATCATTTGTCATTGTGGCCCTGAGAATATGATTAGTGGACTCATGGCTCAGGCCATTGTTAATTCCCTTACAGGCACACTATGATCACATTCAATGTCATTCAAATTTTAGTAACAACTTTCTGGTCTATCTTGCTCATAATGTTTACATTTGTTACACATATCTTCAGAATCATGCAAATGTCAAGATGGTTAATCACTGACACAAATTGGTCTTTGAAAAAAAATTACAAAATTCCACAACCAACCAGATTTGTCACTCTATGGGCCAACATTTTGATTTTCTCTTCAGTGATTCATCCTACTCCTCCAATTCTTCTTCCACATCTTTGCATACATACTGATACATTTTTTCAACAATGAAATATGATGAAGCTATTAATCATCAAAAAGTCTAAATAAAAGTAGACTCTGCTAAAAACTGTAGGTAGTTACATAGCCACAACCATCTTAAAAAGCCCTATCCAAATCATGTTAAATCAGCCTTATCAGTGGCCTAGATAGATATTGAGAAATTAGCTTATCAGTATTTTTATTTTATTTATACCCAAATCAATCCTGCAGCTGTGCTCAGGTCTCTGGAGATCAGGTGATTTATCTTAAGTAATCAATAACAGAACTGTGGCCACTGCCACTAATGATAAATTAATGGAATCTGATGAGATCCTTAGAAATATGATCACATCAATTAATAAGATAATCTACTACTAAATGGAGTTGTGGCTATATGCCTGAGATTATTAGCAGCAGCAGGCTGTTTAGTGTAATTATTAACTTCAGATCCCATACTTCCAGATTTAATATTTTCAGCAAGCAAAACAATTTCAGGAATAGCCATAGCAAAAGGATCATCAGCAGCAGCAGACTGTCTAGTCTAATTATTAATCCCAAACCTCCAGTTTAATTATAAATCCCAGATTCCATACTTCCAGGTCTAATACTTTTAGCAAGCAAAACAGTTTTAGAAATAGCCATAGCAAAAGAGTAATTAGCAATAGCAAACTGTTTAGTCTGATTATTAACTCCAGATCTCATACTCTCAGATTCAATACCCCCAGGTCCCATATCCTCAGATTTAAAGTAAAGAGGTGGCACAACTACAGAATTGATTCTAATGTTTTTATTTATTTGTACAAGGATCATTAAAATTAGTTATTTGTAACTATTCAAGTTTATTTTAAACTCTGGCTCGTTGCCTGTAACTCTTAGCAGTACTGGGTGAGTTACTATTAAAAAGAGTAGTTGAAGATTGCCTGAATTATTAACTTTTAAGTTAATGCTTAAAAAACATATAAAAAACACTTACATTAATAGTTCAATATAGTCAAAGTTTCACTAATAAGCTGAATTTAATATTTATTAACATTAATTAATTAACCAATAAATAGGCCAATATATATTTTATTGTGTGGATTTTTTTCACATGATTTAAACTCCACAATAGTTAATTATACTTAGTTAAAAAATACCTAAGGCATGAAAAACAGTGTTCACTAAATTGTGTTTAGCCTTTTTCACACCTTCAAATCTCTAGACACCTGACACACACATTATCAAACAATAGTATAAGTACTTAAAATGTCAATTATACAATTTTTTTTAGCTATTGTATATATAAAAATGAAGTAAATTTAGCTTTTTTAGCCAAAATGCAAATGATTAGTCATTTTCTTTAAAGAAAGGTTCTTGGTCAGCACTAACTCAGCTTAGTCATTTTTAATTAGCAGGACTTTTTTCTATGAGTTGTCACATTATATATTGATAAGCTATAACCTATGCCTTTGACATAGATTATAGCTTTGCTTAAATCTGGCTCAACTTCATTTCACTTAGTTAAAGCCTTGTATTCACTATTCAATGCTTAAATTCAGCCTCAACCTTGCTTTGCTTGGTTTAAGCCTTGTTTTTTAAAATACAATGCTGAGATCTAGCCTCAACCTCACTTTGTTTAGTTAAGGCCTTATATTCATTATTCAATGTCTAGATCTAGCCCCAACCTTTCTTTGCTTGATTAAGGCCTTGTTTTTGAAATCTCAATGCTTAGATTTAGTTTTAACCTTGCTCTACTCAGTTAAAGCCTTATTAAGCAAAATTTAATGCTTAGATCCAGCTTTACTTGATAATATATCATATATTGCATTATATATCACATGTCATATATTCTGTTATAATATAGATGTTACACATAACACATCACTATCACATTATGCTTTTCATTACATTATGTAGTTACATGCTCCATCACACCATTACATGCTGGACACTACTAAAAATTCAAAGCCAGTCTTATTTATTAGCCTTAGTCAGAGATGACAAATTTTAGTTAGCCCATCATTTTTCACAAAATAACTGTTACATTATATATAGACAAGCTATAACTCATATCTTTGGCACAGGCTATAGCTTTGCTTAGATTTAGCTCAACCTCACTTTACTTAATTAAAGCTTTGTATTCACTATTCAATGCTTAAATCCAGCCTCAATCTTGCTTCACTTGGTTTAAGCCTTGTTTTTCAAAATACAATGCTTAGATCTAGCCTCAACCTCACTTTGTTTAGTTAAGGCCTTATATTTATTATTCAATGTTTAGATCTAGCCCCAACCTTCCTTCACTCAGTTAAAGCCTTGTTTTTAAAATGTAATTTTTAGATTTAGCCTCAACCTTGCTCTACTCAATTAAAGCTTTGTTAATCAAAATTTAATGCTTAAATCCAGCTTGAATCTCACTTTGCTTGGTTAAAGTCTTGTTTTTCACAATTTTACATTTAGATTTAGCCTTAACCTTACTTCACTCAATTCACAGTCACATCAGATAGCTATTACAGGATATATTACATAGTATATTATACAGTATATTATATATCATATAATACATCAAATAATTCATTATATATTACATAAATGTTACATTATGTGTTACACATTAGTCACATATCGTAAAACACCATTATATTATGCTTTCCATCACATCACATAGTTACATGCTTTGTTACACTATTATATACTAAATATCAATATATAATGCAATAACTCCTGGAAATTTGATGTGCTGACTAAAATTTATCATCTCTGACTAAGGCTGACAAATAAGGTGGACTTTGAATTGTCCAGCCATGCGTGACATGTCAAATGATAAATTGCACATAATGTAACTGTGATTTCAAAATTTTAGTAAAAAAGTGTGAATTTGCTCATTTTTACACTTAAAATAGCAAAAAAAAATGTATATTCAACAGTTGTAGTACTTATACTATTGTTTGATGATGTGTGGCAAGTGTCTAAAAGTCTGCCAGTGTGAGAAAGGCTAAACATGATTTAGTAGACACTATTTTTTACACCTCAGATATTTTACAATATAATAAGACCAAATATTGCAGATTTTCAATCATGTAGAAAGAAACCACACAACAATGTATGTATTGGCCTATCTATTGGTTGATTAATATTAATAAACATTGAATTCAGCTTATTAGTAAAACCTTGACTACATTGAACTGTTCATATACTGAATATCTCATTATGTAAGTGATTTTTACATGTTTTTTAAGCATTAAATTGCTTAAAAGTTGATATTTCAGGCAATCTTCAACTACTCCTCCTAACTGAAATCCATCCAGTACTTCTAAGAGTTAGAGGCAATAAGCTAAACTTCAAAGTAGACTTTAATAGTTATAAATAACTGATCCTAATAATTATTATGCAAATAGAAACATTAGAACTAATTTTGTGGTTGTGCCACCTCTTCACTTTGAATCTGGAAGTATTAGATCTGGGAGTATGAAATCTAGGGCTTATAATTAAATTAGAGGTATAAAGTCTGAGGTTAATAATCAGACTAGACAGTTTGCTATTTCTGATGATCTTTTTACTATGGCTATTTCTGAAAGAGTTTTGCCTACTAAGAGTATTAGACTTAAGAGTATAAAATCTGAAGTCAATAATCAGACTAGACAATCTGCTGTTGCTAATGATCTATTTGCTATGGCTATTCCTGAAACTATTTTGCCTGAGGCTCCTTTACAAAATCTCATGCTTAAAATAATGCCACCTCTACCTATTCTTGCATATAGAGCTTCTTTGCTTAGAATTGTGCCTTCTTTACCTATTGCTGTATATGCTCCTATTGCTGAAGCTATTATGGCTATTTCTGAAACTATTTTACTTAAAGAATGGGATGCTCCTTTGCAAAATCCTATATCTAGAATGGTGCCACCTCTACTTGCTCCTATAATTAGAAGATATAGAAATGCTCCTTTGCCAAATTCTATGCCTATAGCAGTGTTTCAAGAGCAACAAAGGCTGGGACATATTGCTATGGCTGAAAAGCAAGAAAGACAACAAGAGCAGCTTATAGCTATAAAGTAGCAGAAGCAATAAGAGCAGGCATTAGAGTAGCAAAGGCAACAAGCACTAGCAGCATTAAAAGAGCAGAAAAGGCTGAGACATGTTGAAAGGCAACATCATGCATTGGCTGCTTTGCATTATGAAAGAAGAAATATAGTTCAACTAAAGATTAAGCAAAATGCATTTTAAAATGATAGCTTAACTAATAAAACTTAATAGCCTGTAGATCTCAATCCTAAATATAGGCCTTTAAATCAAGCTAGAGCTGAAAGAATTTTAAAAGATTAGTAACAGCAGCATGCAGCTGATTTGAAAGAGGACTTCAATGGCTTAGGTCCTGAAGATAAATTGGAGTATGTAGAATCTATTATAAAGCAGAATTATGATTTAGGTCTTTAAAATGGCTTGGATCATATTTATGCAGCCTTTAACCAATTGATGCAATATCCTTTGAAGTATTTGGATCAATCCATAGATAATGTAAATAATCCTGAGCAGCAAAATCTATTAGCAAAATCACTCAATATGGCTAATCCTACTATATATATACTAGCAGACCATCTTCCTCTTTATTCTCCTATTATTCCACTTATACAAGAACTTGGAAATGCTCTTCCAAGAGTAAGGCAACCTTACTTGACTAAGCCTCTACCACTTTATCTTAGCCTTATAAATATTATATATTGACACTGCCAAGCTTTACACTTTGATGCTGAAAAGCTCACTAAATCTACTAAACAGCATCCAAAGTTTACTATGTTCTGCTTGCAAGGCCAAGTTGATTTACCTAGACTAGCAGATACTCCACCAAAGCTACTCAGACTACTATATAGCTATCACCCCCTTTTTAATGCTTTTAAAGCATTTATTCATCAATACAATGCAGCTTTTGCATTTACTTCTTTGGGAGTCAAAGTTGATTATGCTATTACCAATGCTCCTGAACTATATAGCTTTAGGATTAATGGAGAACTTCATCATCTCACAGGTGCCTTGCTTTCAACTAAAGGAGAGTAGCCAAAATATGCACAGCTCTACTTCTATAATTATAATTAGTAACTAGCTTTTTGTCAACAAAATAATCCTGGATTGGATCCTCAAATAATGGCATCTTTGCAAAATATGCTTAGTAAAGTCAATTCTTTCATTGATTTATACAAGTATGCTAGAAAGATTATGGAAGAAGTTTCAAAAGGCCAACCACAAAGGCTTTTTATTCAATTTAGAGCAGATTTTGAAAATCACTGGTGCTATAACAATCTCAATGAATAAGAAAGTGTTGCTGCTATTATTTCTAAAGATGGTTCTGAAGAAAGATCCAATCATCATAATATAGTTTTACACTTGCATAAAAGTCAATTGAAGCAGATTAGTTAAGTGCATCCATATTATACTCCATTGCATTATACTATCATCTTTCCAACTGAGCTTTTCATCATAGACTAGAAGATCAATGGAGAACTACAAATGTTACACAAACTGCATATTATGCATATAGGCTCCAACAAAGATCTTTGAAAGCTAATGCTGCATTACTTTGGAGTGGCAGATTATTCTAGCAATATGTTATAAATGCATAGACTTCAACTGAATAAAACAAGCTTAACTGTGTTAGACATAATCAAAAGAAAATTAAGGCTGAAGTTTACTAGGGAGTAGTTGATACTGCAGCTGGAGATGAAGAGTTACCTCAATAAGGCTATCATATTATTCTTCTTGCTTCTCATACTGGAAGTGAATAACATATGCAGCAGTTATTCTAAGACTCTATGGCTATTTGCAGGCATTTTCAAAAACTAAATCTTTTTATAATAATGACTGCTAATTCAAAATGGCTTGAAATTAAAGAAGCTCTTTTGAAGAAACCTGCAATCAATGGAAAAAAACAAACTGCTTCTAACTAGCCTAACATTGTTGCCAGAGTATTTGAACTTAAAAAAAATGCTTTTCTGAAGGACTTTAAAGATGGTATCTTTGGAAAGTGTGTTGCTCATGTTTATACTATTAAATTCTAAAAAAGGGGACTTTTACATGTGTATATCTTGATATTTTTTCATTATAATAATAAAATCAGAGATGCAGCTCATATGGATATTATTGTTTCTGCTCAAACTCCTGATCCAGTTACTCAGCCTCAACTATACCATATATGAGCTTTGCTTGAGTTTTTCATTTAGTTACTGAACTTTATTATTAGGTCATTATTACTAATATGATTCATAGTTCATATAGAATGGCTTATCCCAATGCAAAGTGCATGGTAGATGGCAAATATTCTAAATGATTCTCTAAGGAATTTCAAGAAACTACTTAGTATAGTGATAATGGCTATTCTCAATATATTAGATCTAACAATAGCCACTTGTTTGAAAAGCATGGTTGATGTTATGACAACCATGATGTTATCCTATACAATCCTTATCTCTTAGCCAAATACTAATGCCATATCAATGTAAAAGTTTGTACTTTAGTAAATGCTATCAAATATATTCACAAGTACATTTATAAAGGCCATAATAGGACAACTTTGGAAATCTCTAGAGATTAAAGAGATAAAATCAAGAAATACTTGGATGCTAGATATATTTCAGCACCAGAGTCTTGTTAGCATATTTTTGAATTCAACATGCATGCAGAATTCCTTACAGTCTACAGATTATGTCACAACCCCCCTCTGGAGTCCCCTGGGACAACTCCAGAACCTCACCCGGGACTCTCTTTTGTTAACCCCACAATGCACCCCACCCCCACAGCTGCTGACACTACCATCACACACATCACAACTAACATTAGCCAACTCCCAGGAACCTTGCATCATGGACTTTGGGATTGACCACTGGCAATGATCGAATCACGCGGCCTGCTCCCAACCATCATGCATTATGACTCCCTTCATGCCAATTGATTGCACATCCCACATACATGATCCAAGTATACAGTCCCTGCTCACTACTCAATGTCTCCCAGAACTCATCCCAGACACCCCAGAACCCCAAGACCTGACCTTGTAATACTTATAGTGTAGTTCCCCATTGTATTGCTTGATTGGTACACTCTGACTGGTACACTTGACTGGCATGCCTGAATAATTGCATGCTTTAAGTTCGGTATGCATTCTGCAACTTATAATTTACTAACTGGGTCTTGTCTTAGAACCTCTGGTTCCGACTCAACCTCCTCTGACTCCTAGCCTCTACAAAACACCCAAAGCCCCAGGTCAAGTTCCATCCCCTGGGACTACCCCCTGTCCACATCTTGAACCCTGGAGTCCAAGCCCTGAAGCTCCAGACACCCATGTATCCATAGATCAAGTCTGCCTTATAAGGGCATTGCTTTCCTGGAAAGCCCCCAACTTAGCAGAATCTGACAGATTACCTATCTACTTAGAAGGCCAATATAAACTTTACTTTGGAGATAATGAATTTATAGAAACAGTGGCTGCTAGAGCTAATTTAGACAAAACTGCACTTACAGCTTAGTTTGAAGCCAATGCTAAATTCTCTAATAATAACACTACTTATTAAAACTTCTTAACCAAATATGTTTATAATCCTTCTAAAAGAACTTAGAAAAAAAGGCAGCAGGAAACAGCTATTGGATAAATGTATTTTGCTTTACTAAAACAAGGAGAGAGATTCTATCTTAGGATGCTCTTAATAGTTGTAATTATGGCCATACTTATCTAACTTATAAAGATGCATGCAAAGCTCTTAATTTTTTAGAGAATGATGCAAAATAGAGGCAATGTCCTAATGAGGCTGCTCCAATCCAACCAGGATCAGCTCTTAGACACCTCTTTTGCATCATTGTACTCTATTGTACTTCTATTACTCCTAAAGCTCTATGAAATGAATTCAAACATTCCATTTGTGATGATTTTCAGCATAAATTACAGCATATTAATGCAAAATTAGGTTATTTAGATTAGTCTGAATAGAGGCAATCACAAATGAACCAGTTTTTACTAAGTTTTGGAGCTAAATTACACTTTATAAAGTATTTTTATGAAATATATAGGTGGGTAATAAAGTTTATTGATTTTTCAGTCAATGCAACCTTAGTCACACCAAGAGAAGGTCCAAAAAGCATATCAAACTATTGACCTGAAGTATACTATTGCCTTGGACCTAAGATATCCACCCTCTGGAGATTCTGAGCATAAGCAATCAGCAACCTGCTAAATATTACAAACTCCCCCTCTATTTATATTCTTTCTCCTCCCTGTAATATATAACATTTTCTAGTTATTTTGAGTTATTTTTCAGCTATTGGACCTCCATTTTCTGGTTCCAAAAGACTTGATATAAATTTTTCTAGCTAAGAGAGGATCTTCCAATGTTTTTAGTGCTCTAATTCTATAAATTGTTGATATTTCCCCTAGTTCTCCACTAAATACATTTGGATTTTTTTTATTAGGTGTGGATTAATTAGACCTTTCCAGCAATACCAAATACAATAGGGTTTGGTGGCCTTTCTGTCAAGATATAAGCATTTTACCAATACCTGCTCAATTTTTCTTAACAACTAAATTTAGCTTTTTCCATCAAATTGCTGATTCCTTTATTAGTTTGCTACAGAATGCCTTTGAACAACTTTTATTGTGTGTGGATTGATTAGGTAATCAAAACAATACTTAATATGTAAGGATTCACATATATTTTTGCTAAGATATGCCCATTTTGCTTTCTTTAACATAAGTCACCTGATCTCTGGAAATCTGAGCATAGTTACATGATCATAATCACATGACTAGTTTAGGTGCATATGTCACCTGATTATAGTCACATGATTGATTTGGGTGTGTATTAAATTAAAATACTAATAAGCTGATTTTTCAATACTTAGGCCACTAATAAAGCTGATCTAACATGATATGGAGAGAGCTTTTTAAGGCAGTTCTGGCTATATCATTTGCCTATAGTTTTTAGCAGAACTGCTTACAGTTTTCAGCAGAAGTCTGTTTTTATTTAGACTTTTTGATAATCAATAGCTTTGATATATCTCACAGTTTAAGACTGACATATTAATATCAGGCAGTACAAAGATCAAAACTTTACCAATGATGACATCTATGACTATAGTCTTTATCTTATCAATGATAATTTATGAACTTTAGCAAAATCCTCAAAGATTTTCCTAATATGCCAAAACCTCAACAAGTTTGAAATGTAGTTCCAGATAATTGACTTCTTCATTTAAAGTTGACTTGATTACTAACCAAATAAATATAGAGAATAAACTGTTGCAAGAAGAAACCAATTATGATATTGAAGAGTTAAAAAGAAGGATTGATAAAAACAAAGCCAAGTTTAATGCTGAATAATTAAAGACCTTTAATGCTGTTATAAACTCAGTAAACAGCAATTTAGGGAGAATGATATTCATTCATAGTGCAGGAGGATGTGGCAAAACCTTTGTCTGCAATACTTTGGCTTCTGCTATCTATGCCAATGGAGATGTTACATTATATGTAGTATTATCTAGAATTGCTGCTTTACTACTAGAAGGTGGTAGAACTGCTCATTCCAAGTTTAAAATCCCCATTCTTGCACTAGATATATTTATTGCCAATATTAAAAGAGGAATACATTTGTCTCAATTGCTGCTTCATACTAAAGTAGTTATTTGGGATAAAGTTCCAATGCAGCACAAAAATGCCATTAATGCTGTAGATCATGGTTTCAGAGATATTCTGGATAAAAACATCCCTTTTGGTGGAGTGACTATAGTTTTTAGAGGAGATTTTTGACAAACTCTTTCAGTCATTCAATAAAGACTTGGTCAGTAGATGATTGCTGCTTCATTCAAGAGAAGTAGACTTTGAAATTACATTCAAGTCTACTATTTAGTCCAAAATATAAGATTGAATCAGACTCTTGATAACATGGCTTATGCAGCTTGATTATCAGATGTTGGTGCTAGAAAAAATCTAGGTCCTGGAGAAATAATACAGCTGCCAAATACTTTAATCTATTATAACAATTCTATCACAGGATTAATTGCTTCCACTTATCTTGATATCAATTACCATCAAAATAATCAGTATTTCCTGGACCATACTATCCTTTCTGGCAAGAACTCTAATATAGAAGATATTAATTTAGAAGTTCTATAGAAGTTTTCAGGAGAAGAAAAGATTTTGTAAAGTGCAGACTCTATTCAATGTAATAACACAAGTGTCAATGGCCTTGCATTATATCCCATGGAATATCTCAACTCTTTAAAAGCTGGCAGTTTGCTTCTAGCTATCAATTGTTATGATTCCAAAAATTAATCTTGATACTTTATATTGAAAAACAAGGCCTTAACTAAGCAAAGCAAGGTTGAGGCTAGATTTAAGCATTGCATTTGGAAAAATAAAGCCTTCATCAAGCAAAGCAAGATTAAGGCTGGATCTAAGCATTGAATAGTGAATACAAAACTCTAATCAAGCAAAGCAAGGTTAAGCCAGATCTAAGCAAAGCTATGGCCTGTGCCTTCAGCATGGCCCATAGCTTGTCTAGAATATATATAACAGTTTTTGAGAAAATTAGACTGCTGACTCAGGCTGACTAAGAAATTTCTTATTAAAGGAATGATAACCAAGAACCTGCCTTTTGAGGAACTCTAGACTGACTTTGAACAACTGCTAGCTGGCTTTGAATTTTTGCATCAAGCAAGTAACAGTGTAATGGAGCACATAACTACATGATGAAAGTATGATGTGATGGTGATTTGTGATGGATGTGTGACATGTGAGACATGATGTGTAACATAGAATGTAATATTTATGTGAGATGTGATAGAATGTGTGACATACTGTATGATATACTATGCTGAAAGTGTGATGTGACTGTAATGTGTGATTAATCTATGATCTGTGACCCAATATATGACAAACTGTGTGACACATGACATTAGTATGACATTTATGTGACATGTGATGGAATATGTAATATACTGTGTAATATACTACTCATCAGATGCTGTGTTGAAGTCTTCTTTGAAGGATTCTTCCTCCTAGTTATCATCTGGTATTTCCTTCCCCTCTACAGTTGTGCACACTGACTTAGCTAACAGTACTAGCTGCTGCTTTGTGTGTGTATTGCATGCAGCCACCACAATCAGTAAAGTCTACAGGGGGGTCAATACAGTTATTAATGGAGCAAACTGCAATGTAAGAGCCTCCACCCTGGCTGAAATGCCTTCAGGGAATATAATAAGTGCAGTAACTACTATGCTTTGTTCTTGATGCTACTGCCCATGCAGGCACAAACATGGAGGCCTCCAGGCCTCACCCCACAGCCTCTGGCACTGCTCCAGCAGTGGCTGGTTACTTGCCCTAGTGCCCACCCTAGTGGCCCAGGAAGCACTGTCAGATCAATAGACTTTGTCACCATCATAGTTGGTATTCCTGCCTGGACTGCCACCCCTCCAATCCCTGTTAGCCCTTTAAGTGGCTAAATCAAAGCACCTTGTAGCTTATCCAAAGCTTCCAGAGATGTATAGGTGGTTAATACTGCTCTTCCAACAACTGCTTGATGACTGGTCAGGGTGGCATCTTGGCCACCTCAGCAAACAAACCCACCAGCAAGGGGAGCCAATTCACCTCCCATTCCTCCTGCCTGAGCTGCTTTAGCTCTGCTTGTGGGGGGATAGAGTGCTTCTAGAAAGCAATATAGCACCAGCTCATAAACTCTTAGAAGTGTACACCTAAGATATCACTTGAGGGTAATCCTCAGTCTTCATACAACAACTATATTTGCGTAAAGATCACACTCAAGGTTAATCTACAGTATGCATAAGTAATTGTTCATCTGTGTGTAAAAGCAAAACCATGTGCTCACCCTCAGTCTTCATACAATGACTGAGAGTGATTGTCACTCTTGTCTGCAATATATATCATATCTTCATCTTTGTTTATGTGACCCTGATCATGCCTTTTGTCCACTGGCAATCTAAATGCTCACAGTGCCACTGAGGTTTCAACACTATCTGTTGAGCTGAGGACTTACTTACTGTTCTCCCAGTGTAATAAAGTTAGGTTTCAGCACAGTCATCCCACAACTGCCATGACCTCTGAGGATCTAATCTTGTATTTAATTTGCAGCATGTACTGCATGATGATATTCAATAATTTGCTGGACTAATTGATATATTGGCATGTTCTTGTCTGATAATTCAGCATATACTGGCCCACTGATGGCCATGACAATGAATG